>JACXGM010002855.1:19892-44704 GCA_016801145.1 Umbra pygmaea | reverse complement strand
ATCCACAGAATCAATTGAGCATCAACAGTGAGTGATTTTGCACAACTGTTACTGGAGGTGGATCCGGGCGTCATGCCTCCTGCGCGTTATGGATGAGCCAAAGTCAAGCTCACAGAGACAATTGCATTTTCCTATGCCAATCTTGTAGCTGCACAGCGATTATATATTTCATCGGTGGTAAATAATATGTGCCTTGTGCCTGAATGAATTTGGCGTTCGTTTGACACCCTCAATTTTAACAGAAGTTATTGAGTGGTGGCAGATTGAGGTAATAGCATTTCCCGTTTGGGATTTGGCATTTTGATGTGAGTCATCCACATCAACGATCAAACTTTTATTAGCGGATATAATTATTTTTTTAGAATAGTCAACGTCATAGACGTATTACAGTAACTGTAGTGGACACTTTATTTTGTAATATTTGGTGAGTTATGGCACTTTTCAGTTAGAATTTGTCACGTTACAGAGCCAGACAAGACTTTGCGTACGGCCCGCACATTCTCACGTCTGCTCAAAAGTTTCCGTGACGGACCGCATATTCTCACGTCAAGTAATTTTTTATACATCACACCGTGTGCTTGGAAACCAGCGTACGCAAGCTTTTCGTGCGTACGCAACGTTTATACATAAGGCCCCTGGTCACAACACATGCTATCAATGTTGGCAAGATGGTGATATATTTCCTGTGCAACATAATTGACCCAATCCTGTTTTGAAGTAACTGTATGCAGAGCGAGTGACATAACTGATTGAAATGCTATCAGCAACTCCCGCTAACTGACTAGCCCTAATTAGCCCTGACCGAATTAAATGATTAGGAAAAATAAGGCACATTTTCTCTCTTGTTTACTTTCTCAGGGCCTTTGAAGTGGTAAGAAAAAAAGTGACCATAGGCCTGTCTTAATAATGGAGTTGCCGAGCAATTAAAAGTCACAACTCATGATGTGCGTCACCCATGTCAGTTCAGAACAAACAAGCTATTGAACTGAAAATAAAAGCCATGTGCAGAACCAAACTAATAAGGGGCAGGCCTACGTAGTGAGGCTGTATCAACCAATTTGCCCACAAGCAAGGGCTGTAGATTTCCAAAGCAGTGGTCTTAGATGTTATGTCAGTCATTGCTCAGAGGCTTGTAGAAAACACTGTGGCTAACTTGTCAGCATTGAAGAGTTCTCAGTATAAATGAATGGGATAAAATTGACATTTTTATACAACTTATCATTAGAAACACTGCAAGTTTGCAGGAATATGAAAGAAAACGGTAGTGGAAAACATTTTTGGAAACCTTGCAGGATGCTCAAGCTTGGCAGAGATTACAGAAAAATGCTTCATCAAATGCCAAATAGCAGAGAAAATTCTGATGAGGTCCCAGTGGATCTCATCTGTCAAGCTACAGTATTATCACTGCGAAACATAATTCTTAGGAAATAATAGATAATATATTTCACTACCAATGACGATGTAAGTGAAGGCCTTTGCAACTATGACTGAAAAATATGAAATACACAGTCAATTATAGTTTCTGTAAAATGTGCAGCAGAGCAACATGTTTTTTTTTCCTGTGTGTCAGTGTGTGCGTGTCCTCAGTGGCAAAATCTTTGCAACTTGAACTCATTTTTAAAGTAGAGAATCACAAGCCATAAGAGCTAAAATCCATCAATGTTGATATTTATATCCAACTTAAATGGAATATTTATTCCTTGAAAAACATCACCATCACTTTTGGCCATTTTGATTCACTGACATCTGCCCTCACATCAAACACAATGTTCCATCTACCGTATGGTCTTTAAATGTATTAGTGATGCTCGGAATAAACTACAAAAGTGCTACAAAATTAAACGGATCATTTTAGAACTTTCAAACTTCATATCTTTATACCAAGTCCACAAAAACAGAACTTCAACGAACTCAACAACAAAGATTTAACACAAAGGGATTGGAATCAGTTCAATGGACAGAAAACCATACAAGAAGGTCATTTACTGGGTTTATTTGAGTTTATATGGGCGTAAGGCAGTGAACCAGTAACATTTCCTTCCAAGAGTATACAAATCTAGAGCTGCTATTCAAGCCAGCTGGTCATAAGAGTATGTTCGAAATGCACTATTATTTTACAAATTTACTGGTTGTTCATTAAATTTTTTGAAGTGGCCATTGATATTGGGCATTGGGCAATAAAACAGGGATAGTTCACTGCAATAGCGCTGTCCGTGTCAAACATGTTTACCCATTACTTTGTAAACCTAACTGCAAGACCATTTATATCAATTTGAAACGATTGTAATCATAATAACATTGATTGTATTTAAATTCATCATGGCTACTATTCTATTTAAGTTAGAGTTGGATGTCTTGTATGGAAGCCTTGACCATACTGGTAAAAAAGGGTTTGGTGCTGCACTTCTAAGTTCATGTTCTTATATTGAGAGAATTTCAAATGATGACAATATACTGTACAGTACTATCTTTTTGGAAAAAAAATAAGAATGGTCTCACTAATTCATATTCACAGAGTCAGATGTGTATGGCTGTATTCTTTATATATGTTTTTATAATTTGTCAACAGTAACATGTAGAGTTGTGCTCAAGTGTGCATACCCCTGGAGAATTGGTAATATATTTTTTAAAGCAAACATGAGTTAGCAGGCAAAACTATTTTTGTTTTTCTCATGGGATTCATATTCAACAGAATGGCACAATCATAAAACAAAACATGGCAAAAAAGAAAAAAATAAATAACGACTGCATAACTGCATAACCTCTGGTCTCAAAATGGTGTATTGTCCACTTTAGCATCGATGACAGCGTGCAGTCATTTGTTATAGTAATCTAAGAGGCCCTGAATTCTTGTGGTATAGCTGCCCTTTCATCTTGGCAAAATGCCTTCAGGTCGTGCAAAGTCTTTGGTCCTCTTGGATGAACCGCAAATTTGAGATCCCCCTAGAGTTTTCAGGTCAGGAGACTGTGATGGCCACTCCAGTACCTTTACCTTTTCCTGCTGTAACCACTGGAGGGTCAACTTGGCCTTGTGCTTAGGGTCATTGTCGTGCTGGAAAGTCCAAGATCATCACATGCGCAGCTTTCGTGCTGAAGAATGCCAAATGTCTGCCAGTATTGTCCGATTACATGCTGCATGCATCTTGCCATCAATTTTCACAAGGAGCTCACTCATCCCCAAAACATCAGTGAGCCACCACAACGTTTCACATTGGGGTTGGTATTCTTTTCACTATAGGCCTTGTTGACCCCTATCCAAACATAGCGCTTATGTTTGTGATCATAAAGCCGTATTTTGTTCTTGTCACTCCAAATTACAGTGTGCAACAGTGCTATCGGGCATATTGTAACAAGGCTTTTTTGAGGCACTGGTGCAGTATTTAAAAGCTTCTTTCTGGCAACTCGACTATGGAGATCATTTTTATCAAGTGTCGTCCTATTGTGCTCGTTGAAACAACCATACCATCTTTGTCTATAGCAGCCTGTATGTCTCCCGAGGTTACCTGTGGGTTTTTCTTTGTATCCTGAACAATTCTTCTGGCAGTTTTGACTGATATCTTTCTTGGTCTACCTGACATTGGCTTGGTATCAAGAGATCCCTTCCTAATAAGTGATTGAACAGTACTGACTGGCATTTGCAAGGTTTTCGATATATCTGTATATCCTTTTCCAACTTTATGCAGTTCAAGTACCTTATTACACAGGTCTTTTGACAGTTATTTTCTTTAATAAACTAATTGGCTATTGATACAAATACACTAATTGCAATTTAAAATGCCACATGTGTGGGAAATGTACCTTTAATTGACATTTTAACCTGTGTACTGTATGTCAAATTGTGTGTCTGTAACAAGGGTATGCAAATTTTTGATCAGGGCCATTTGGGTGATTTCTGTTATCAGTGTGGTTTACAAAGGAGCCAAACAACTATGTAGTCATTACTGGCTTCATATGATCACTATCCTTACATAAGTCAGATTTTTAAGTCCGTCATATTGTCAAAATCAATTATGAAATTTCACAATTTCTGCCAGGGTATGCAAAATCATGAGCACAAATGTATAATACAGCGCTCAGAAAGCATGTAAAATGGGTCCACCATTTTTGGCACAGGATGGTCTGGCTGACTGTATATACACTCACTTCATTATATACACCTTTTCAACTATTAACAGGAATATCTAATAACTGTGATTTAGGCGTATTTGAATGTGCAATGGTTGTTGGTGCCAAACGGGCTGGTTTGAGTATTTCAGAAAGTGCAGAAAAAACACAGGGCGTGAATCTTTAGACTAAATGATGTAGGTATATGTACTGTTAGTGCAACTGAAATCTGAATTAGAGCGGTAGATTAATTTGAAAATAAAGTGGCAAGGCAGAAAAATAATTGACACTTGAGCAAAACTGTTCAAATTGATTTTGTGCAAACTACGAACAATACATAAGGTGCTGTACAGGTGGGTAAGGCAATAATGAGAAGAGAGTTTAGATACAGAGGGGTTTTGTATAAAACAATATTTAAAGATGAGGCGACACCAGTGGGCCAGGCTTCGAGTATGAAGTGAGGGCCAGCCCACTAGTGCATATATGTCGCATTGGTGGGTGATAAATTGGGCATTGGTGACAAACCGGATGTCAAAGCGGGAATAGCCTAATTTAGCTGGTGGTGTAATAGTGTAGGGATATTTCCTTGGCACACTTTGGGCCACTTCTTATCAAATGAGCATGGTTTTTATGCCACAGCCTACTTGAGTATTGTTGATTACCATGTCCAACCCTTCCAATGGCTATCTCTAGCCGGATAAGGCGTTATGTCACAAAGCTCACATCATCTCAAACTGCTTTCCTGAACATGACAATGGGTTCACTGTACTAGAATGGCCTCCACAGTTACCAGATCTCAATCCAATCAAGCACGTTTGGGATGTGGTGGAATGGTAGATTTGCATCATGGATGTGTAGCCGACAAAACAGCAGTGATGCAATGATATCAATATAGACCAAAATCTCAGAGAAATCTTTCCAGCACCTTGTTGAAAATATGCCACAAAAATATATGGCAGTTCTGAAGGCAAAAGGTTGTCCAACCCGGTACTAGCAATGTAGACCTAATGAAGTAGCCGGTGAGTGTATTTAGTATTTCGAAATGCTCTGATTGGGGTTCTCAATTTTAGCCTAAAAAACTGTATTACACTCTACCATTCTAACAAGTGAAATGGATGCTGATGACTTTATAAACAAACTTTTTTTTAGTGGATGTGCAGCTCAAGAACTAAGAGGAAAGTTAGATGAGTTAAAATTAATTTCACCGTTAGCAAAGCTGAATGCGTTATAAGAACAGATCATAAATAATGTATTCTAAAATCAACAATAATCAAAATCTAATACAATACAGCAAAGAATAAAACAACATTGTCTCCTTAGTTAACATGAAAAACACTACTCTCATATATTTATCTGTCATGAATTTCAAATAGTTTACATCTGCATTAGTTTATTTTTTATCATGTCCACAATAAAAAAATCTAATGATTGCCATCAAAGGAATTTTGTCTCTCATTTTCTGCCGTTAGAACCCCAAAGAGCATGCAGCAATGTGAAATTGAAGCACAGTGGCTAGAAAAAAGCATTAGTTTTTTTTGCTCCATAGGAATAAACCTAGAGAAGATCCAGACTCAGTGAGAAAAAAACACAATCTGCTTAAACTAATAACAATCACATCATTGCACTTTTCTTGTTAATATTGAATTCATTATTTAAACAATCACAGAGCACGGTGGGATAAGTATGTGAAGCACTAGCTAATGATTTCTTTAAAAGCAAATTGGAGTCAGCTAACCTCGAGTCCAGTGAATGAGTCAAGATTGTAAGTGTTGGTTAGAGATTCCATGTTAAAAAAAAAACACAATTTTGAGTTTGCTATTCACAAGAAGCATTGTATAAGTAAGCATTAACACATGACAGACTGTGCGTTGCCACGGAATAACCGCACACCTCAGCAGTGTTGAAAGCCACCAGTCTGAATGCCTGCGGAGGTGTGCGATTATTCCCTGGCAACGCACAGTCTGGAGTGTGTTAATGCGCTTATAAAACGGTTCCCAACATTTTATTTGTGAAAATTAATGTTTAAGTTTTTTTAGCAAAAGAAAATGGTCACGAGGCGTGCGGTTATCGTGAAACAGTAGCGTACCCCCCACCACTCCTTTTACTGTTGCCATGTTACTACGCCACAAATCAAGTATAGTTCCTATAAAACTGATCGTTTAGATCGTTTATAACAATGTCTGAACACTTATGTACAGTTTAATTTAATTTAAATGGAATTCGTTATCCAGTTTGCTTTAGTGATGCATTTTTTATGCTATTCAAATGTTTAGGTGATACAGACCTTACTGTCAACATCAATCAGCCTGCTATAGCTACTGTACTGACGACACTATAGTTAACGCAGTCAACCCAACATCTGTGCAGTTTTGCATTGCAGGCACGTTTCTTTGAATTTTGTTTCTGGACATTTATATACATCCATCAAAAGCCACATTGTGCAATCTTGTCTGGAAATGAAACGTTATGAAAACGTACTTCCATGTATTATGCAGGTGCTGTCATTAACAGGCTATAATTAATACAAAAAATAATTAGTATTTGTTCCCGGTTATTAGAGTATTTGTACTAACTGCTGTACTGCAGTTACGTTGTAGTCTTACGTATTTGACCAACTGGTAGCCTATATTTTATGAGGTGTCAAGGATTATTAACTGTCTGTGCGTAAAAGTGCTATACTCTGCGGCTTGAAGCAGATGGTAGTTTCCAAAATAACAACGTATTTATAAATAGTCAAATCTAAAAATTCTATCCTTTCTAGATTTCTCTCTGCTGTCAATTTTAAATTTGGATCTTATGAGTTAAGAGAGAAAAACTGCGAGGGTAATATCTTTTCCATTCCATAGGATATCATTTTTTCCAAAGAACAACCTGATGGTGATATTGATTTTTTTAAGCATAAATATATCTTCCAGTGCCCCCTGAATAGATTGGCATAGTTTGGGCAAAATCAGCACCAATCGCCGTAATCGTGAAAAAGCCTAAAATAATTAATTAAGCATGTGAATAGACATAGGTAAATGTGAAAACTAATTTCTACTAGTTAATAAAATGTTTGCTTATGTTTTTGTTTGCATATGTGGTTTAAACACCTTTCTGTACATTACCTTGGAAATATTAACTCATTGCGACATCCACTATAAGGTTTGCACAGAACGTTGGTGTTTATCCCTAAATCTTTTAGCCTATAAACTTTTCACTTGACACAGTCGTCCGCTGTCAAATTGCGGGATTAGTTTCAGTCGCATTGAACTTGAACATAATAGCGTTTGTCATCAGAAAAATGCAGTTAATTTAATTTGCACTATTTTTACAAATAATGTATATAAAATGTGTTATTAATATTAGGATGATTGCAACGACAGAGGGATAGAGATCATTTAATTTGCTAACAACGTGTAGGAAAACAATTGTAGGCTATATGCCTCAACAATTTACAGAAAATATATATAAAACATAGGCAGAACAATAATTTCAGGCAACTTGTAAGTCTTATTCAAACCGTTTTCATAGGCTACTTTTCTATCTTAATTTCGCTGGTAGAATGAATAGTCTATCGTAATTCCTCTTTTTTATAATAAAGATGTCAACTAAAGGCTATTTCTTGATATTTTAAAATATGAAGAAAGGCATCTAGGGTTAGATGGATAAACAACCCAACCAGTGATATGGGGAAAACTCAGTGTGTGTAATGTGAGTGGTAGGTCAGACAGGCTAACGAGCCAGCCACCGGTGTATTGATCGGTATTGACATGACAGCCACTAGCTAGCTATCGCTTCGTCACAAAAACACACTGTATTACAAAAAAGATTAGATTACTTAAAACCTGTGGCTGGTTAGCATGTCTACATCAGTGACAATCTTTTTGTGTTAAGTGAATGTTAAAATCGTTTTTATTTTTTATATTTAGAGTCTTATTTGGAAGTTGGTGTTGAGATTTGAAGCGAGAGGAATTGTCCGCCATGTTTTTTATTTTGTTCACCTCCTAAGGGGGGCGTAGTGATACTTTTTGATTACATACTAAGCACTTCAGTGAAAAGGCTACATTCTACAGTGCGGATATCAGAGAATTGTCATAGGCTTGGAATGCAATTTTAGCCAATCAAATTGCAGATATCACCGGACCAGTTTTATAAAAGGAAACATGCCACGACACGATTACTGCAACCATCTTGAAGATTCCAAATCAGTTTGATAAGAAGATCTTGATTGTCATTGCTGTGAAATTACACTCACATTTGATCACTTTCAGTGCTCACATGGCATGAATTTATGCTTACATTTATATTCCATGTTCCTTTTTTCACAATGCTGAATACAAGAGGGCTATCTGAGATCATCAGAAACTCTATTATCATCAAGCATAAGATTGCCGCTAAAGGGTACAAGGCCAACTCCAAACTACTTGGCATACCTTTCTCAACAGTATGCAATTTTATAAAGATGTTTGCAGCTCATAGGACTGTAAACAACATCTCAGGATGTGGTGGCAAGAAGAAAATTGATCAGAGAAGTAGTCAAATGTTGGACCGATCTTTGTGATGAACACCATGTAAAATATCTAAAGAACTTAAGGCTGACCTGAAACAATTTGGCGTGATGGTTTCAATCCAAACAATACTCTGCACTCTAAACCAAGAAGGGCTTTAAGGGCGAAGGCCAAACCCTGCTGAAAGAAAAACATAAAAATGTATGACTGGTTTTGGCAAAACCTACCTAGAGAAAACACAATCCTTCTGGGGAAAAAATGTTAAATAGACAAAATTAAACCAAGTAGAGATATTTGGCAATGCAGACCAGCAATTTGTTTATTTGTGACAATAATGTTTGTCCTACCTAAAGTTAAATATGGTGGAGGATCTGTAATGTAGTGGGGCTCCTTTGCTGCCTCTGGTACTGGATGACTTGGAATGTATTAAAGAAACCATGAAATTAGAGCAATTCATTGTTGTGAAATAGAAGAAGTTAACAAAATATATATGTTTTGTATGATTACATTGATCAGATTTACAAAGACAATCTGATTAACACTTCTTCTGAGGTAATAATTTAATTACAACTTTGTTAGGTGTAGGACTCTGATTTGTAACATAATGGCATTACTGGAGACTATACAATAAAAACAACATGCCTATTACATTCATGAATGTTATTTGTATTTGGTTGACGATCAATGTACAGTACTGTCATACCTGGATGGAACCATGTGATGTCTTAGCACCATATTGTGGTCAGACTAGGACATTATTCATTATTTCTGTGGTGTGTTAACCACCTAAATTACCACCAGCTGATCACTGTCTCCAATTAAGTGTGTGTATTTAATATTTCCCACTGCTTGTGTGTCTTCTGTGTCAATTTAGATGTAATCACTGTCACGTGTGTGAGGAGTAGGGCTGTCAGTTGTGAGTATCTATCTTACCACTAGTGCCTTAGAAATAATAATAGAATATATAAGAATAGAAATTCTCTGCATTTTTGTCATAGGTCCTATATATATACCAGCCGCGGTCGGTGGATCTTAATTGGGGAGGACGGGCTCGTATTACGCTCGGCACCGGAGTGAATGGAATGGTGCGCAACGAACAAAACCAATTGTTTTTTTGATTTGCACACATTCCTTTCACTCCGGTTCTGAGCGTAATACGAGCCTGTCCTCCCCAATTAAGATTCACCGACCGCGGCTGATATATACAGTATATGTTGGAATGTAAAACCAGGAGTACAATCTATAATACTAGTTAGCGCGCATATGCTGTGATAGAGCATAGTTAACAGTATTAGTGTTTGTGTGCTCCTCCAAACAACTGTGTGGATGTTTGTTATTCCCATCATTCTCAATAAACCATTATGACAGAGACTCTTGCATTCTGCCTCAATCTCTCCACAACTTTACCATCTACATTGTGACAAGTACAGTATGCTTTCCATTGAAAAATATATAAGGTACAGTCAATTACAGTATGTTTTACACTGACAAAATTCGACCTAAAGCATTGAGTTCATTCCCTGTCTGTACTATCAGATAATGAAATGTTAATACAATGATACAATCTTTCAGTGGCACAAACCTGTTTTTACACAATCAGATACACCATATTTTAGCGCATATATCACGCGTGGTATACATGTTCTTACAAACGACTCTTCCTAGAGCTGGCCGCTCGGCCCAAATGAGCGATCGGAGAAGGGCCTTAGTCAGTGAGGTGACCAAGAACCCGATGGTCACTCTGATAGAGCTCCAGCATTTCTCTGTGGAGAGACAAGAAACTTCCAGAAGATCAACCATCTCTGCAGCACTCCAACAATCAGGCCTGTATGGTAGAGTGGCCAATTGAAAGGCACTCCTCAGTAAAAAACAAATCAGAACCCGCCTGGAGTTTGTCAAAAGGCACCTGACTACTATCAGACCATGAGAAACAAAATTCTCTGGTCTGATGAAACAAAGATGGAACTCTATGGCCTGAATGGCAAGCTGCATGTCTGGAGGAAACCAGGCACAGAGACATCCTCGCTGAAAACCTGCTCCAGAGTGCTCTGGACCTCAGACTGGGCCTTCCAACAGGACAATGACCCTAAGCACACAGCCAAGATAACAAAGGAGTGGCTACAGGACAACTCTGTGAATGTCCTTGAGTGGCTTAGCCAGAGCCCAGACTTTAACCCTATTGAACATCTCTGGAAAGATCTGAAAATGGCTGTGCACCGATGGAGCTTGAGAGGTCCTGCAAAGAAGAACGGGAGAAACTTCCCAAAAATAGTTGTGCCAAGCTTTTAGCATCATACTCAAAAAGACTTGAGGCTGTAAGTGCTGCCAAAGGTGCTTCAACAAGTATTGAGTGGAGGCTGTTAATACATATGTACCGGTACATGTGCTTTTGTCATTTTCTTTCATTTGCTAAGATTTCAAACACACTTCTTTCACATTGACATTAGAGTGTATTGTTTGTAGAATTTGAGGGAAATAATGAAATGAATACATTTCAGAGTAAGGGTGTAACTTTTTTTGGACAAGGGTGATCCGCCAAATATTTGGGAACTGTAACTTTAATGCTGTCCAGGTCACATTTTATGTTTATTCAAATCACTACATAAGGAATCTTTAATTAATGTCCAAAGGTATAAAGAAATTCATTATTACAATATTGTCATAAAAAAGTAGGTATATTTCCATATTATTCAGGTAGGGATAAACATCATCCCCTTTGAATGGAAACATTTCCTAGAGAAGTGAGCTTGCAAATCTCATCTTCAACCACTTATCTGGGGTCGAGTCAAGGGGGCTGCAGCTCTAGCAGGGAACCCCAGACTTTCCTTTCCCTGGCCACATTAACCAGCTCTGACTGGGGGATCCTGAGGCGCTCCCAGGCCAGTGTGGAGCTATAATCTCTCCACCTAATCCTGGGTCTTCCCTGAGGCCCCCTCCCAGCTGGACGTGCCTGGAACACCTCCCTAAGGCGGCGCACAAGGGGGTGACCTTACCAGGTGCTCTAACCCTCTCAACTGGCTCCTTTCTATGCAAAGGAGCAGCGGCTCTACTCTGAGTTCCTCACGGATGACTGAGCTCCTCACCCTATCCCTTGTGAAGACGCCAGCCACCTTCCCCATTTTTGCCGCTTGTCTCGTTCTTTTGGTCATTACCCAGCCTTCGTGACTGTACAGTAGGTGAGGGTAGGAACAAAGACTGACTGGTATATCGAGAGGTTTGCCTTCTGGCTCAGCTCTCTTTTCATCACAATGGTATGGTAAAGCGAATGCAACACCACTCCCGCTGCTCCGATTCTTCGGCCAATCTCATGCTCTATTGTCCCCTCACTCGCGAACAAGACCCAGGGGTACTTAAACTCCTTCATTGGGCTAAGGACTCATTCCCTACCTGATGCATGCACTCCACAGGTTTCCTGCTGAGAGTCATGACCTCAGATTTAGCAGTGCTAATCCTCATCCCAGACGCTTTACACTCACCTGCAAACCAATCCAGTAAGTGATCACTGACCAATGATGCCATCAGGACCACATCATCTGCAGAAAACAGTGATGAGATCTTCAGCCCACCGAACTGCAAACTTTCCTCGCCACGACTATGCATCGATATCCTGTCCATGAATATCATGGACATATATATATAGCCTGCGAATGTCACTCCAATACATGTCTGCTCCTGAGAAATACCACTGGAAACCCAACGTGTAAAAACAAACTATCCTCCTAAACACCTATGATATATTAAATCCTTGCATTTGCAATATCTGTATGTGTGGCCTTTATTATAATTGCTTGCCTACGACTACCTCCAGGGGATCATGGAAGCTAAGCTGTTTGTGCAGAACATGCTGAGTGAACATAACAGTAGGTTTGCGTGGCAATTGCCACTTCCCTTCCACTCTAATAATGTTATTAATGGGGCTACGGTTATGCCACTGGAATGGACCACTGATTCATCACCCCCGTTACAGTGGGTCATTTGGGCTGTTCAAACATTTCAGGAAAGCCATCAGCATGCACTAGGTAATTGCATTTGCTGTCTATGCTGTCATAAACAGCATGTCTTCAGAATGTTGGCAATGTGCATGCATTTGTCTTTGAAAAAATGGCGACGTTTGTTTACAAAGTTAAGATGTCACAATGTCAAAAAATAACTTGAATTAAATGGTGATAGATTGCTTTGAGTTGAATTTGTTCTGAGGAAATATTTCCATTTGTTTTTGACACCCTTGAATAAGACACAAAAAAGACTAATAAAAATAAAATATAATTTAGTTTGATTCATCATGATTAATTAAACCAAAGTGATTTACAGTTAGAATTTAACAATTGTAATTAACTTACTGTACATGTAGGTGTTCCCGATATAATGCCACAAACATAGGGTAAAATATTGTTTGTTTGCATGTCTTTAGTTACTGTAGACCACAAGCAGGAAAGGCTACAGTGGAATTCTGAAGTACATGTACACACTTTTAAAGTTAACTGGAATGTGAAAGCATTTTCTCTGCTTTTGTATGATGGAAATCTTGCCAATGGCTCTATTAAGGTTAGGAAATGGATGTGTTAGTATAGCTTTTTCACAGTACAGCGAGTGTTTTGCAGGATGCCGCTCAACCTTTCTATGTTTTGCAATTTTTGTTTTCATTATGTTGTTTAGATTTTACTTTTAGATAATATATCTGAAGATGGACATTCATAAGCTTACCCAAACTTACCGTATATGCGGCCAAATGTAACCAAGGTGGTTAAAAGGGTGTTATTCCCTTGATGGAAATGAGAATGCAAGGGGATCTCCAAGCTAGGATGAAAATGTGAGATAAGTAGCTTTCACTACCAGGATTTTGCTGGCAAATGTCAAATTTTTGGAGGCCAAACCTTGAAAGGCTGGAGCAGGAATATGCTATGTATTTGTTCTTACAGAAACATGGCTGATGATGTACTGTTTACACAATCTGGGGGACTGGACATGAAAATATCATACTACCTGCTAAGACAGTTAAGTTGTATTTACTGTTTGGCTGTTCACATTATATTTGTTATATATATATATATATTATATAGCTAATGGAATGGCGGCCCCAAACAAGATAAGTAACTTTACCGGCACAAATATCAACCTGGTGCAATTTAACAATCACAGAATATTGAAAGCAGAGCAAATCTAAATCATAAACTTCCAAATATGCATGAAATGGCAAAGTATTTTGTGTGGTCTCCCTGAAAAAGCATGGTAAATATGGAAAGTTGTGGTGAAAAGAATGAATGTTGAGCTTCTTGCCAGTTTTTGCCATGCCTCTTCTTTTGACTTGGTTTACGTTTGTGTTTACATCTGTAACTTTGGATAGCTTTGAATTTTGACTGTGTTGCACAACCACTCTAATATCATGATGTCAATAAAAACAGGAAGGCAGTGCAAAACCGCCCCAATAGCCAAAGAACTCAATAGGTGAGTCAATGACAGAGAGATCATTTTTTCATGTGTTACTCCAGCAAAAGCTTAGAAGCTGGCTCCAATTTCAATTCTCCTAATGTCGTCTGAATATTTCAAAAGCCTCATTACTTGCATTTGAAGGACTAGAGAAGAGGCTCCTCTCAATCTAATAATGAAAGCTTATTACGCCAATGTGCATTGAATTGAGATGCCAATCCTTTTTCCTTTAGACACCCCTCATGCTAGAGAGGACTCGGGTCTAATCTAAAAACACAGAGTCACATCATTACACTTGAGGAAACTATAAAAGATTATTCAGTAGTCCGTTTAGAGAGCTTTTTAATTGAATTGAACTACGCCTCCTCCCTGACACAACACATTGTGTGTGACATTTTTTTCAGGAGGTAGCACATGTTTCAAGGCCGACACAGAATGGTCATCAGAATCAAACGACCCCCACTATGTCTATTATGAGTAGCAGGTGCCACGTTGAGGGTCCCCAGTGTAGGGGGCTATGCACGTTTGCCAAGTGGCCAATCACTACTGGGAAGCTAAACAGATTAGTGTTGCCTTGAAGCACACTCCGAATCATGTGCATAAGCAACTGAAGCCACATGTACCTTCTGTCAGTAATGAAAATCCATGCAATGTGTACTCGGATTTATACTTAAATTTAGCAAAAGTCAAGTTAAAGAAGAGCGGTATTAGGTGCCAACTAGATACAGTCGTGGTCAAAAGTTGTGAGAACGTCACAAATATTGGTCTACACAAGGTGTTTTGCTTCAATGTTGATTATGGCAATTTGCATGTACTCCAAAATGTCATGACGAGCGATCAGATGAATTGCAATGAATTGCAAAGTCCCTCTTTGCCATGAAAATGAACTTAATCCCAAAAAAACATTTCCACTTCATTTCAGCCTTGCCACAGAAGGAGCAGATGCCATCATGTCAGTGATTGCCTGGTTAACACAGGTGAGAGTGTTGATGAGGACAAGGCTGGAGATCACTCTGTCATGCTGATTGAGTTAGAATAACAGACTGGAAGCTTGAACTCATTGTTCTTCCTCAGTCAAACATGGTTAACTGCAAGGAAACTCATCTTATCATCATTGCTTTGCACAATAAAGCTTCACAGGCAAGGATATTGCTGCTAGTAAGCTTGCACCTAAATCAAACATTTATCGGATCATGAAGAACTTCAAGGAGAGAGGTTTATTTGTTGTGAAGAAGGCGTCAAGGCACCAAAGAAAGTCCACTAAGAGCCAGGAGCGTCTCCTAAAGTTGATTCAGCTGCGGGATCGGGGCACCACCAGAGCAGAGCTTGCTCAGGAATGGCAACAGGCAGGTGTGAGTGCCTAGTGCCAGGCAACTTTTGGAGGATTCCCTGGTTTCAAGAAGGGCAGCAAAGAAGCCACTTCTATCCAGGAAATACATCAGGGACAGACTGAGATTGGACTGCTGAGGACTGGGGTAGAGTCATTTACTCTGATTAATCACCTTTCCGATAGTTTCGGCCATACGGAGAAGAAAAAGTGAGTGCTACCATCAGTCCTGTGTCATGCCAACAGTAAAGCATCCTGAGACCATTCATGTGGTTGCTTCTCAGCCAAGGGAGCGGGCTCACTCACAATTATGACTAAGAACACAGCCATGAATAAAGAATGGTACCAATACATCCTTCAAGAGAAACTTCTCCTAACCATCCATGAACAGTTTGGTGACAACCAATGCCTTTTCCATCATGATGGACCACATTATTTTAAGTCAAAAATGCTAACTCTGTGGCTCGGGGAACAAAACATCGAAATCTTGGTTCCATGGTTAGGAAACTACCCAGAACGTAACTCCATTAAAAACTTGTGATCAATCCTCAAGAGGCGGTTGGACATACAAAAACCCACAACTTCTATCAAACTCCAAGCATTGATCATGTAAGAATGGTCTGCCATTAGTCAGGATGTGGCCCAGAAGTAAATTGACAGCATGCCAGGGCGGATTGCAGAGGTCTTGAAAACGAAGGGTCAACACTGCATATATCAACTCTTTTTTGACCACAACTTTACACAATGAACTTATTCAAGAATAAATATTATATTAACGAATCTGCTTAACAAGTAAAGAATGATGTATCACTTATAATCAGATGTGTCCAGTTTTTTAAATTGTATGTATGTATGTATGTATGTATGTATGTATGTATGTATGTATGTATGTATGTATGTATGTATGTATGTATGTATGTATGTATGTATGTATGTATGTATGTATGTATGTATGTATGTATGTATGTATGTATGTATGTATGTATGTATGTATAAATGAAAAGTAATTGTGTATTCAACAACACCTGGTTGGACACTGCCCTCAACAAAGTACTTAAGCAAACAAGCCACAGGAATGTACACAGATGTCTCTACTGCCCTTTGTTTGCTTTCTGTTTGCCAAGTTGTTATAAAATGCATATCATGTTTCATGTTACCAAGCAAGACAAATCGAGTAAAAAAGTACTCACAGGGTTATGGTTTAATCTTCAGCGCCTGCTTCTATTGGTATCCATTATTCAGGACAGGTAAAATACAAGCCTTACGGTTATGATCCTTTGCCTTTCACTTGTACAAGATAAAGCTTGCTGCTCAGTTCCACCCTCTAAAAACCTTGGAGGAACTATCTCAATGAGCAATGCGTTATTCACTGCTGACTTGTCACCCACTCTCCTCACCTGTGAGATGTTAGTGTAGTCCAAGGGTGGAGTAAAACACATCAAAACAGCCATGCAATTCACAGGTATGAAACCTTAAATTCCGTTCTGCTTTTTCACAGCAATGTCTATTGTTGCCATATGTTTCTAAAAACAACATAATATACACTGTGTGCACAATATTAGGCAAGTTGAATTCTTGAGGATACATTTTATTATAGAACAAGTACAGTGCTCTCTGTCAATCCAAAATGTAAATACACCTACAACCTGAATAGTTAAGAAAGTAAAAGTGAGGTCTTGGCTTTCCTCAGGGAATAACTGTGTGCACAATTATTAAGCAACTATTAGTGTACAGAACAAGTATGCAACAAAATGAAAAACAAAAAGTTTCCATTCTTACTTGCTGATTTCCATCTGTTAAAGTGAGAATAATACACAACTCAAAATTTACAAATAAATATTTCAAAAGAAATGAGGGATCAATGTAGACAAAATTTTCAATAACAGTCATAAGCTTTCCATTCATGGAGTCTGTCAGTCTCTAAGACACTGTTCAGAGAGTTTTACTTTTTTCCTTCACCATAAATCGACCATTTGAGAAGGGACCACATGTTCTCAATAGGGTTTAGGTCAGGTTAGGAAGAGGGCCATGTCATTATTTTTTCATCTTTAAGGCCTTTACTGGCTAGCTACACAGTAAAAACGGCTGTGTTAAATCAACACCATAATTGTTAAATTAACACTCTTCAGTGTGTATAGGTCCACTGGACCTATATAAACACTGGAGGTGTTAATTTAACACTGACGTTTTTACTGTATACAAAGTGGAGTTCTTCGATGGATGGGATGGAGACTTGTCCTGCATAAAAATCATGGTCATGTTGAATGATGCAGACTTTTTCCTGTACTACTGACTGAAGAAAGTGTCTTCTAAAAACTGGATGTGGGTTTGGGAGTTGAGTTTGAGACCATCTTTAATAATACCAGCCCATACCAGTACCCCATCTCCACCTTGATGGTGTCTGAGTCGAAGTGGAGCTCTGTGCCCTTTACTGATCCAGCCACGGGCCCATCCATCTGGTCCGTCAAGTGTCACTCTCATCTCAGTCCATAAAACCTTTGGTAAATCTGTCTTTAGATATTTCTTGGCCCAGGCTTGACGTTTCAACTTATGTGTCGTGTTCCTTACCTTGGCCATGTAAATCCAATAAGCCTTCCACTTTATACAGCTTGGAGTTGAAACATATGCATAGTAATGATTCTATGTTCAAAATACGGATATGCATGCAGTGTATAGATACATTAAAGTGTCATCTTTATGCTAAATGTTACAAAGACAGTTTAGACATTTGGGTGCCTCCAACATTGTGGCAAAAGTTTGGGGAATGCCGTCTTCTGTTCCAGCATGACTGTGCCCATGTGCAAAGCGGGGTCCATAAAGGTTTAACAAGTGTGGTGTGGACGAACTTGAGTGGCCTGCGCAGCGGCCTGACCTCAACTACAGTACATAGAAAACCCTTGTGATGAATTGGAACAGTGATTGCGAGCCAGGCCTTCTTATCCAACATCAGTGCCTTGCCTCACATACTCTTAGGCTGAATGGGCACACTCCAAAATCGTGTGGAAAGCCTTCCAAGAAGAGTGGTGGCTGTTATAGCTGCAAAGAGGGGAGCAACTAGACTGTGTATTAATGCTCATGGTTTTGAAATGGGATGTCCAGCAATCTCAAATGGATGTGATGGTCAGGTGTCTGTTTATGTCTGTGTACTAGTTCTTTGTAATCAGGTATGGTGTCAAATAAAATATTGTAATATTTTTTCATCCCTCCTAGAAACAACTACAGGATGCTTAAATGCCACCTAATAAAAGAAGATGAGTTAGGTAATAATACGTAGTATGTAATAGTGTAAATGTTGCAATTTTGCCCTATGTGCCTCCGTTGTAGACTTTTTTACTGTTATTTTACCAGGCAAGTTGATTAAGAACAAATTCGTATTTGCAGCAACAATCATAGAGAAATGTTACAGGGGAAGGGGCAGAAATCTTGAAATGGGACAGAAAGACAGAACTTTCACCTTGGCAAATGGCAGAATACAACCAGATGCCTTAACCACTAGGCCACCCTGCCACCCCTAATGTAAGTAATTCTGAAAAGTCATTACCATGTACAAATGTGGTTGTTCCACTGAATGAATATAACTGAATCACCCAAGTGATATTGACAGAGTAGTACAGCATGTCAGATTGCCCAACACATATAGATAGTAGCAATGCCATGAGTTCCACAACATTCCTTTCGTAAAGTGTGAATCCCTTAATCTGAGAATCTGAATGGTAAAGCAGTAGTGGTTCACTACCACCTCACATCCCAACTCTTTTCCACTTACATGTAGTACTTGAAATACAATAATAAGGTATGAAGCAAAAAAGCTTTACTCTAGATAGCATATTTCATTTGGCTGTGTGTCCTGAATATGATTTGCTCAGCTTTAGCTTCTCTGTACAGTCACGACGAAAGCAGTTGCCTTATTCCTGGGGGTATCAGTCGGCAAGGTCACTTGGCTGATTGATGTTTGCCTCTGGAGGCCTTCTCTCTGTGCAGGTTAACATGGACCTCCATTTCATTCGAGGTGGCAGAGGGGAGGGCCTGGGGGGGCCAGAAGCACCATTAGAGCAGTGGTCCCCACAGACTTCCTGATCTTTCTCTCTTCTGCCATACAGGTGTGTTTCTATCTGGTTGGTTGACTACTGTAGTCATTACTTTACAACCTTGGGGCCAGTTCTGCTGAAATCTAATGTATGCCTTTCCCATCCCAAAGTGTAGTGTGCACAAAGGCTGAAGAGTTCAGTTACTTAGATAGTGAACGCTTTGGTGAAGATGGAATGCAAGCTTTTGATCAAAATAGTCTAGTTGATTACAGCAATTAACCAGAGAATTTAAGAAAAATTTACATTTGTGGGGATGAGCCAATATGGTAAACTGTCTTGCTCATAGACAGAATGAACAAACAATCAACTTTTCCCATTCCAAATGCCCTAACCACTTAGCTCTATAGCCCTCCATCATTTGTAGTGTGTTAATTAAAGATGTGCGAATGCAGTAAATTAGAGTTTAACTCTGGGGACAGTGGGGGACAGATGGCTCAGTATGGGGGACAGATGGCTCACTGGTTAGGGAGTCAGACTTGTGGTCGGAAGGTTGCCGGTTCGATTCCTGACTGTGCCAAATGTCGTTGTGTCCCTGAGCAAGGCACTTTACCCTATGTCCTCCAAGGAGGTATCCCTGTATTCACTGTCTTTCTGGATAAGTGTTTTCAAATGACTAAAATGTAAATGTAACTCATTTCAACATTTCTGAAATATCTAGAAGCAGATGCTCGTTTGCTTAAGAAGATGCTACTAAGAGTGAATTGGGCTGTAAACTTTCTTTGGCTGTAAGGAACCCATTTTATAGTTTATAGAATCCACTCCATGGTGCTAACAAGCCAGATTTAAGTTTTACTGTACCGCACATTGTTAGATTAGGTTAGAAAAACTAGATTCCTCAAGAGATACCTAGACATCAGACATTTCAAAGTGACATGCATGGATCAAGGCTACAGCTTTAAAATTGTACTAAGAAAATGTGAATTTTAAGAATTTCAGAAAATTCATCCCATAGTCTGACTTTGGGTTGTGAACATACTGTAATTCTCTCAATCCATTCAGGCATTAACCATTGAAAGATGATTGTAATCAAATGTCAAAATCCACAAAGCAATGACCTTGGTCTCTTTGAGGATTTGAAAGTGTGTGCTGGTTTTTGCAAGAAAAAAAAATAGATTTCCAAAGTAGACAAACTGTATATAAAAAATAAATTAGACATACTGTAGCTAGATAACAAGAGGCTGGGGGTCCATGAATGATACACATTGGCAAGGGGTATTTTCGTCAGGCAGCAGCTTGGATGCCTGCAAAGTTACATGAGGTCATCAAGTGAATGAGCATGCCCTGATACTGGTTAACCCATGTGAATTCCTGGTTAAACATGCATTGTGGTAAAAGTACATTGGGTCAGCATTGACACCTACAGTAGGATGAAGGATTGCCTCAATTCTCAACATGAAGTTCATATATATCCACCAGTGGACAAAATAACAGAAAAAAGCCCCCTGTCCAGTCAGTTTAGCTGCAGGCCACTGTCCAGTCAATTCATCTAACCCAGCCACCGCTGACACAACCTGCGCTGATCCAGCCTCCGCTAATCTAGCCTATGCTGACCCAGCCTTTGCTGACCCTTGTCTAGCTTTATCAGCCTCCTCCAAAGCCTATACAGCCGGCTCCATTCCAGTTACCGTTCAGCCGGCACTGACCACACCGATTCTCCCTCCCCCTGGCAGTTCTGGCAGCTCCACTTCCCCCTGCCAGTTCGGGCAGCTCCACCCCCTGTGCATATGCCACCGGCCCCCCTCCCTTCCACACCTGCTCCAGTCAACAACTTGGAGGTTGCCCTCCTATCCCAATGGCACTCATTCTAACAAGGAAGTGACAGAATTTTGGACTGAATATCAGACATTTTATGCAGTGCTTTCATTTTGGTAAGTACATTTGTTTGTACTTCAGCCCTGTTTAAAACTTTTGTTTTTGTAGCAATGGTGCATGCCTCATAATTATACACATAATTTGGGAAGTTTTGAAAAGTGTGTATATATATCTAGAACAACTGATCGTACATACATACAATCATACATACAGATATACTGTGAATGCCTCAAAATATATTTAGATTTAAATTACACTACTGAAAACAACTTACCCATGACAAATGTTTATTGTTTCCCAAATGTATACAAATAAGCCCTCTAACACATCTCTTTCCCAAGATCAATGCTCCTGTTATCATAATTACCTGGAAGGTTATCTTCAGGTTGGATTTCACTATGTTGGTCATGGAACCAAAGTAAATTTGGAGAAGAAAGGAGAGTTCAGGTGTTGTAGGCTATCTGCTGAGAGATTGCCATTTATATTGTATGTTTACATGGAATTTGTGATTAAATGTTATGACAATGAGCATTCACATTTTACTTCCGTTCTTTAGAAGTGTCACTCCTTTTGACGATAGAGTATGGAGTGCATTTAGTGGAAAATAACAGTTTTAACACGTAATAACTTTCATAATGCCAGACAATTACACCTTTGTGTGTGAGCCTCTTAATGAATTGTCCACCCTGTGAACTAAAACTTTAATGTTTTGTTTTTTTCTTCCTATGTTACATTTGTTTATTTAGCTGGGGACTAGAATCAGTAATTCTTGATGAAGACAATCACTGACCCACCACAAAACTGGTCATACTAGATCATGTTGCAGGCAGAATAGCATACACCATGGTATCTCCACCCTCTTCCATGTCTGTTACATGTGCTCAGTTTGAAACTGCTCTCATCTCTGAAGAGAACGGGGTGCCAATGTTGGACCTGACAATTCTGGTGTTCTCTGGCAAATAACAATCAGGCGGCATAGGGCTCTGCTTTGAGCATAGGCCCACCAGAGGATGTTGAGCCCTCGTGCCACTCAATACATTTTGGTTTCTGAATGTTCGGTTAGAAACATGCACACCAGAAGCTCGCTGGAGTTAATTTTGTAGGGCTCTGACAGTGCTCCTCTTTTACCAGTCCTGCTGCTGGGTGGATGCCCTTTCACAGCCCTGCCCAGGTCTCCTCATGTAATGGTCCATCTCCTGGTATCTCCTTCATGCTCTTGAGACTGTACTAGGCAAAAGAGCAAACATTCTTGCGATGTCACATGTGGATGTGCCATCCTAGAGGAGCTGGAATACCTTTGCAACCTGAATGGGCTGCAGTGACTGTTTGAGCATGGAGCAAATAAATGTTATAAATAGTTTTCATTTGTGGAAGCATTCCATGACTAAACACAGCTTTAAATATTTTGTAGAGTTCCAGTTTAAGCATGTGAGCGGAAAGGTTTCACATGGATGAGGCTTGTGTGCTGTTGGTGCCAGCAGCATACAACCCTGTATTGCACTGCTGGTTTGCTTCTAAAGCTAAGCAGGGTTGGGCCTGGTTAGTCCCTGGATGGGAGACCAGTGCTGCTGGAAGTGGTGTTGGAGGGCCAGTAGGGGGCACTCTTCCCTCCGGTCTAAAGATCATTCCCAATGCCCCAGGGTAGTGATGGGGACATCTGCCCTGCGTAGGGTGCCGTCTTTCGGATGGGACGTTAAACGGGTGTTCTGACTCTAAAAATTCCATGGCACTTATCGTAAGAGTAGGGGTGTTAACCCCGGTGTCATGGCCAAATTCCCAACCAGGCCTCTCACTTCTATCATGACCACCTAATAATCCCCCTCCTTCCTAATTGGCATATATAACTACTCACCTGTCCACCTGATAGCTGATATGTGGTGAGCGTTCTGGCGCAAAATGGCTGCCGTGCATCACCCAAGTGGGTGCTACGCATTGGTGGTGGATGAGGTGTGTAAAGTGCTTTGAGTTCCTTGGAAGAAAACGCTATATAAATTGAATGCATTATTAATATTATTATTACCATTGCACATTAAATTCAGTAGTTTTTAAGTGACCTTTTCATCTAAATGCTGCACATTTCAAGGGGAAAACGACCCTTTGCAGCAGTCCCTTGTGACACGACTGACACGGATTGTCATGGCACAGATTCTGGCCTTGCACCTCCCTCCACAGAAGCTTGTCTGGTTATTTTCAGTCTCATCTGAAGGCCTTCAGAGCCGATTTAATTTTGGATATTACGGCTGCTCTAGCCGTCCAGATGAAAACAGCTATGTGGTCCCCTTCTCTGCAGCCATTGATGGGGTTCATGAACAGAATACATAATGGATGGAGCCGTTGTTACTAATGAGGAGAGCATGATGTTGGTCCACCATGGTGGAGGCTGGCAGAGTGGTGCGGGTGGTAGACCAGCCTTAGGAGTGCTCCTCACAACTGTCCTCCGACTAGACTTGCTCCTGCTGCTCTCTATAGCCCAACCTCCCCCCAAAAAAATGTTGGGGAAACTAGGGCACCACCTGGTAGGGCAAACCAAAGGGGCTATACCCCTCCTTCACCACCACTATATCCATAGGGTAGCGGGTATATCCCCTGGACAGACAAATGCTATTGAGGGTGGCTGGCATTATGTTGTCCAGCTCGTAGTAGTACTCAACCTCCCTAACAGGGTAGTTGTAGGGTCCTGCCTCATACTGTGCCTCCTTTTTTACTGTTGTAAACTTTTTGTTAAGGTTGTTAAAAGTCCAGGTTGTGGTGGAAAGCAACAGAGACACACGCGAAGGGTATAGAAATAAATCAAACAACATGCATCTATGGCTGATTTAAGGAGATTTATTGGTTAAGCAGAGTCATGTGAGAACAAAATTGAGTCATATAGGTGTGCCTCTTCAGGCACACCAGGAGTGGGCTACCATGACTGTTACAATACACCATCTTCCACCTAATTTATAGAGTAGGTGCAAAGATTGACTGTATTTCAAATTGATCAACTATACAGTATATACAGGTCCTTCTCAAGAAATTAGCATATTGTGATAAAGTTCATTATTTTCCATAATATAATGATAAAAATAAACGTTCATATATTTTAGATTCATTGCACACCAACTGAAATAATTCAGATAATTTATTGTTTTAATACTGATGATTTTGGCATACAGCTCATGAAAACCCAAAATTCCGATCTCAAAGAATTAGCATATTTCATCTGACCAATAAAAGAAGAGTTTGTAATACAAAAAAAAAGTAAACCTTCAAATAATTATGTTCAGTTATGCACTCAATACTTGGTCGGGAATCCTTTTGCAGAAATGACTGCTTCAATGCGGCGTGGCATGGAGGCAATCAGCCTGTGGCACTGCTGAGGTGTGATGGAGGCCCAGGATCATCCAGAGTGTTGGGTTTTGCGTCTCTCAACTTCCTCTTCCCAATATCCCACAGATTCTCTATGGGGTTCAGGTCAGGAGAGTTGGCAGGCCAATTGAGCACAGTAATACCATGGTCAGTAAACCATTTACCAGTGGTTTTGGCACTGTGAGCAGGTGCCAGGTCGTGCTGAAAAATGAAATC
>JACXGM010002855.1:0-19792 GCA_016801145.1 Umbra pygmaea | reverse complement strand
AGTTGTTTTGTTGTGCTGCTTCTCTGTAGCCCAGGTCAGGCACTTCTGCCGCTGTTTCTGGTTCAAAAGTCGCTTGACCTGGGGAATGCGGCACCTGTAGCCCATTTCCTGCACACGCCTGTGCACGGTGGCTCTGGATGTTTGTACTCCAGACTCAGTCCACTGCTTCCGCAGGTCATCCAAGGTCTGGAATCGGTCCTTCTCCACAATCTTCCTCAGGGTCCGGTCACCTCTTGTCGTTGTGCAGTGTTTTTTGCCACACTTTTTTTTCTTCCCACAGACTTCCCACTGAGGTGTCTTGATACAGCACTCTGGGAACAGCCTATTTGTTCAGAAATTTCTTTCTGTGTCTTACCCTCTTGCTTAAGGGGGTCTATGATGACCTTCTGGACAGCAGTCAGGTCGGCAGTCTTACCCATGATTGCGGTTTTGAGTAATGAAACAGGCTGGGAGTTTTTAAAAGCCTCAGGAATCTTTTGCAGGTGTTTAGAGTTAATTAGTTGATTCAGATGATTAGGTAAGAGAGATAGGAATTTTGGGTTTTCATGAGCTGTATGCCAAAATCATCAGTATTAAAACAATAAATGACCTGAAATATTTCAGTTGGTGTGCAATGAATCTAAAATATATGAAAGTTAAATTTTTATCATTACATTATGGAAAATAATTATCTTTATCACAATTTGCTAATTTCTTGAGAAGGACCTGTATAAAGTTTAATTGAAAAATATTCTAAGTTCTTTCTGAATACAGTATTGTTACGAATACAAGACAAACCTGATTGTAAGACAACCCCCCCCCCCCCTTTATTACTATTTTTTTGTTTTTTATACTTTTAAAGACCAAATTGTGTTTTTATAAATAAAGTAATTTTCTTTGAAAATAATGATAATGTTGTTTTAACATAAAACATTTTAAAATATATTGATAACATTATTTTATTTAAAGAAAATTGACACATTTAAATAACATTTATACATTCATGACTTTATTAATTTATACATATAGTAAAAAAATAAACTGCAGTCATTTGGTATTTTTAGTACCAATTGGGATCTATTCATAGTAAAAAATATCAGTCATTTATCACCATGACCTTGAAATTTGTATAATACATTTTCCTAATTTGTTGGTTAACTACATTTGAGCCACTTTGCTCAAGATGATCATTGTGTCTCTACATCTTTCAGGCCACTGCACTCTAAGCCAGTTGTGATTGACGGCGCTTTAGTGAGCATAGTTTTGCATGGCCAGACCTTGGGTAAAAACTATACAAAGATTGCAGAAGTAGCCACCTGACTTGGAAGGGGACATTTGTTCTACAGTTTTTTGCATCATCTGTGTCTGTGGATGTGTACTGTTATTTAAAAGTATAGACCCTGAATATAAGGCCACTTTTCCAGACGTATTTCCAGGGGATAAACTGTCTTATATTTGGACCAACACGATAACTTTTGATAGTTGAAGCACATTTTTAAACATTGTCTAAGAAAATCCCAAATAGGTGTTCACTATAAAAGTTGGGTAAAGTAACTTTTAAGTAACTTATTACATTTGAAAGGTAATATACCCAACCATGTTCACTATGCAGTCAGCATTTCATTGCAGAGTTTCAAATTGCACTTCAGATAAAGCAGCAAGTACAAATATTTATGACCTTGGCTACTTATGACAGGTTTAAGTCAAATGTGTTCAGTAGTAGCATCCTCCTGTAATTTTTTGCATAAGAACCTGGCTAACGCTACCATCAAACAAGCAGGACCCGTCAATAGTCCAAAGGGACTGAGATGGGCAGGGCTATGTACTTCAATTGTTCAACTGTGATAACTGTTCAAATTTAAATTACCTTCTGTCACAGTCATCATTGAACAACCCCTCACAGCTGGGAAACCTCCCCTGCAGTTGGACACTATCTTCATAAGTTTGAATTGAACCCCACCCTCCAGTTTGAGAGCCTCTTTCATTACCAACAACCTAAAAAGGAATTGGCCAGTCAGTGAGGCTTCAAAGCAGTGTCAATATAACAACTAGAACAGAATTATGAATCATGTCTCTCTCTCACTCTATAGATAGCATGCGTAGCATGTAATAGTCTTTGTAACATGTTTTACATGTTCCTGATAATGGACATACAAAGTGCAATATAATTAACAAATAATTCAGACAGCTATTTAGAACTAGGCTGCGTTCAGCAGGATACATTTCATAATGTTCCGAAATTATACAAAATATCCTATGTTGAACAAACATGCCATCCTAACAATCAGAATACATATTAATGACAGACCTGTAATTGGAATGTCTTTGAAAAAATGTTATAACTCAAAGCATCATCTTCTCTGGGAAAGAACAACACGCAGGGTGCCACAAATCAAAATTCAGCATCACATCAAAACATGAACTCAGTGAGAATTTAGCATTCGATATATAGATGTTTTATGGATGAAGGAAAACAAATTATGAGTAATTGATGCACATAGATTTGGGCATGTTTTTTTTCTTTCAAAACCAGAAAAAATGCTTGGGGATGAACAGGTTAAAACGCATTGTGAACCTTTTTTCTGATGTTTGTTGAAGGGTATATTTCACCCCATGCAATTTTGGGATATATGAGATATGTTGTGTGGACATGAGCAAAAAACTCTTCAGGTTCAGAAATGTAAAATATTTGATTAAATTGCATGTGTAGGTAATGTATGGAAGAGTTGGAAAATTCTATAAAATTCTGTGAGTCGTGGAAATTGTACAGCCAAAGCGCTAAAAGAAATCTTGAATAAAGAATATCTCCGAAGTAACAGAACAGGATTTAACAGGAAAAATGTAATTGTGGATGCCCTGACTACTATATTGCTGGACATTTTCCACCCTTCTAAAGGTGGTTAGAATGATTCATTTTGTAATGAGTTCCTGAATATTTTTCTTGTACTGGCACTATCATTTAAAAAATATAGGCACTCATACTACATGGCATTATTGTATAAGTCCATTATTCCTTCTTCTTGACGGCTTCCATGGAGCTGTCTACCAGGTTGGTACCCACTGAAAGAACTATGACAGAACAGGCACCAATCACAGCAAATATCCTTCAGAGGGACAAGGGAGAAACAGTACTCTTTTCAGGGGTTCAAAATATTGAACAGTACAGTACAGTACTAAGCGTAAATCATTACACCCCCAACAGATGTCTCAGAAAATCAGCTGCCTCTCTTCAGAATCAATACTTTCCATGGGATCCTATACAACAAAATATTACAACAACTCTGGTTTATTGGTTGCAAATTAGATTAGTCAGTACAAAACCATAATAAAGAATGTTTATTAGCAAAGTGATTAATGACCATGGTGCAAAAAGTTCTACACCTCAATGAAGCTTTTAGGAATTAAACTTGGTAAAACGCTACAGTAATTAACTTCAAAGACAAACAAGTCTAACCAATCCTCACACAGGTTGCTGCAAGATAATTTACAATTAAGGGGGGTATTTAACCTGTACAATATCTTCCCAGTCAATCCTGACAAAAATGTGACAAATCTTGAGAAAGTAATTGATTTACATAAAAAAGGTCAGGGCTACAAGACAATATTAGTAAAGCATTGCTAATAAGTCAGAATACAGTAGCAAAAGATATTCAAAAATAAAAAAGGATGGAGTTGTGGCAAGCAGTCTAAGACATCCAAGCCATCCACAGAAGCTAACACCTCAAGATTAGCATTTTGTCTGAAGAGGAGTTGAGTTAAAAAATCGCCATGCAAGTTCATCACAGTTTGCTTAAGCTGTAGAAAGCCAAAATAAATAAAAAAAGCCAGTATAGCATTTGCAATGTTGACAAAAATGAAGAATGTTGGGTCTCCATACTTTGATCAGATGAGATAAAGATTATTATTTTTGGAACTGATTGCGATGCCATACAGTTTGGATGCAAGGGGGAGGAGTACAATGAAAAAGCCATGGTACCCACAGTAAAACATGATGGTGACAGTGTTATTCAGGGGGGTTGTAGGAGTGCTGCAGGTGTGAAGTAATTGTACTTCATTGAGGGCATCGTGAATTTACAGATGTCCTGCAAAATACTGAATGAGAAGATGCTACCATTTCTCTGCACCCTGGGTCGACATGCACTCTCTCAACATGATACTGACCCAAAACATACAAAGGCCACTGCTGCATTTCTGAGTAAGAACAAGGTGAAAGTGATTCAGTGGCCTAGTATGTCACCTGAGCTCCACCCAATAGAACACCTATGGGGAGCTCTGACAAGACAGGTCAAGCATCATTCTCTGTCAAGTATCCATGCTCTGGAGAAGCTCATTCTCCAAGAATGGAGAAAAATTGATAAGGCAGTATGTCACCAAATTGTCTAGAAGTGAAGGTGCTGTCCTTTAAAATCATGGAGGCCATACAAATTATAAAATTTGGTAGAATATTTTGTAGGGTGGACTAATCTTTTTCAACACCTAATATATATATAAAATGTATTATTTTCTTATTCCGATGATGTCAGTGACCAACGTTTTAATTTCTTCGTAAAATAAAATTGTTCACAGAACTCAGTTTTTTTCAGATTTCAGCTAATTGTGCTGGTGTTTACTGAGAAATTAATACAATTTTTTTTTTTTCATTGACGTGAGAACAATTCACATATTTTCTCAAAAATAATTATGTCTGCATTCATTCTTCTTTTGTCTTCATTTTTAGGAAAGGTCTCTCTTTATTGTTCTTTTGTTTTCTTCTTTTTTTATTTTTTTGTTCTTTGTGGAAAAGGTAAATATTCGAACTTTGAGTCTTACAATCATTGTAATATAATCAGTGTAATATTCAAAATAATTCTTTATCGCTACAATGTTTCTTTTTTTCTGGTGTTTGCACAATTTTTGAAGAGCCAACTCTACTTACATCAAGAAGTGCAACCTGCAGCTTCGTAAAAGAATGTCTGTTTACTTTGCAGGTAATGCAATGTTTCGAGACAATACCAGTGAACCTATATAGTGCAGTGATTGACATTATTTCAAAATCTCATATTCTAAGAACTCTTTGGTTATAGTTTTCTATGTTTGAATGTGTAGTTATTTGTAAATTAGTTTTATTTACCTATTAAATCATTAACATGATAAATAATTGTTGTCAGATTTTACATTATTGAAAACTGTAGAAATTTGATTTATATTGCAAAATTATTTTCTTTATTAAATAATTTCAACATTTTCACATTCCTTGCATAATCTGATTTTGTGTTTGCAAGAATGCATATAATAATCACAGGTCCCATACTAGGAAGAAAGTGTACTATACTACATCCTAAAAATGTGAAGATGAACTGTAAATAGATTTAAAGGTTTTTATGTAGAACCGTTTTAGAATCAAATGGGCCTTGTTAGAACCCTTCACAGAAAGTTCTGGGAAGAACCCCTCAATGATAAATAGGTTCTAGGAAAAACCCTTCACCAATCAAGGGGAGCTATTAGCAATCTACATAGAGGGTTCTAGAACTATTAAGGGATACAGAGATTAATGGTAAAACCCTTTACAGAAAGTTCTCAGAATAAGCCTTAACTGAAAAAGTGGTTCAAAGTGGAACACCTACACTCAAAAAAGGTTTTTAGCAAGGTTCTTCGTTGGAGATCTCGAGTACCAGGTGAAACCATGAAAAGGTAAAGAACTGTGCAGGTACATGGATGGTTCTTGAAGAGGAAGCAAATGGTTCTTTAAAGGGTAAAACATTCCCTGACCTATTAAAGAATGATTAGATTTCCATGTTACTTTTGGCATTGTTGTCTATGGTGTTAGAATGGTTAGTACACTGGCATTTTAATCCATTTGCCTGGGTCCAATACCACTTCCAAAATCTAAAAAAGTACATTTGAAATTGATTTTCTTATTGATTTGCAATTATTGCAAAAAGTGTATGTTTCATTTGAGAAGTTAAGTGAATTCCCATTCCAAGTATAGAATGCCAGTTCTGCATTATCTCCTGATTGATTGAGCAACCATTGATTGGAGCTGTTTAATACCCCTCTGACTGTGTGAAATGGCTACTTTTTCAGATGGTTCCAGCGAGAACTCTATATTTCTGGAGGGTTCTTTCAATAAATAAGTAATATTACAAGATGTGTATCCTTCAATTCAAAGTCTGATCACAGACGCAGTGTAGCTCCCTTGGTAGGAGCATGATGATTTTCCTGCCAAGGTTGAGGGCCAGTGTGGCTGCTGTAATGTGAATGTAAAGGCAAATTGATTGTTTAGGCCAGTGGTGGATGATTCCCAGAGCTTCCCCACCTGAATCAACTTTTCTACTAATTATGAAGCCTTGGCTGTTTAGAATGTTTGTTGTGTACAGTACAACAATGGTAAATGCAGCGCAATAATACACCAAATTCTGGTGAAGACTAGCAGGATCGAAATGTATCTGGGACCACTGGTCATACAGACAAGCATGCCTATGATTGTATTTAGTAGGGTTGAGTGAGTATTCGGCTAAACCAAGTATCCAGTACATATAATGTACTTTTTACGAGCATGAGTATCAATGGTGCGTTCCAGGCAAACCGTAACTTGTGTTTTCACAACCTTCAACCCGTGAAAGTGCCCTGGAATGGCAGTCAAACCTGTAACTTACTACTTATGAACTCGTACCAGATCATTGTACTCCCAGTAACAGTTTTTGATGTCACACACATAAACAAAAAAGCGACCCCTGTTGATCTTGTACAGACGCCAGTGGTTAACGGTGTGGAATAGAAATAAATATGCAACGTAAAGTAATTTCAGACATTGTAATCAAAACAATACACATACGTTTGTGTACTACTACATATTAAGGTTATTAAATCAAGCCAAAACTAGGTTGCAGACTAGAAATTGCTAGTATCAGCTAGCGCTAGCTAACGTTAACATTAGGCATACTGTAGATCGGCCTTTGTTGTTGTCGTGACTTTAGCCTGGAACACTACCAAGTCGTAAGTCGTGACTTGAAGTCGTAACTTATGGGCTAAAAATGGTGTCTGGAATGCAGCATAACACTGCCAGCTGTGTCTGTGTCCACATCGTTCTGTGATAGGCCAGCCACACACAGAGCTCCACCTCCTCGCCTATGTAGACTGCTGACCACACAAACGCCATCTCACAGGCACCCTTTTTGTCAGCGACTATTCTCTGTTAGGTAATTTCATGTAAATTTAGCCGAGGTACTTTAAGAACTTGGCTAGAACTGCATGCGCAGGTTATAGCTCATGACTTACTACTTCTACTGGTTAATTCAATTTTTGTCTCGCTCCTATCTCGGTAAAACATCTGAATTCAAGAATGCCGAGTGTGTGCATAAATCACCCAGTTCATTTAAAGATACTGTCTGCAAATTTTTAGGCCCCGCATTTAATCCATGTGTAGTATATTGTTCATAGTACAATTTAAGTAGAATAATTTTCTTACCGCAGTTAACTTGAAACATGATGGTGTTATTCACTGCTATGGCAGTCCTGTCATTATGGAGAACCAGGCAGGGAATCCCCAGCTAAATTCAGAGAATCCCTGTGTGTAGTGAACCTGTGGTTCACTAAAGTGGAGGATATGGTTGCCATAACTGTAAATCAAGCCAGAGCTGTACAGTGATGAATAATGTGGTTGAAGGGCAGGCCCAACCACTATTTTACCTTTTTAAATGGCTAACCTAACACATTTTCTCACTGTAGCTCATGAAAATAAATAATCATGAATATTAAAAAGTAAAGCTTCATTTATATTATTTATGTGGGTTTCTCTTTGTATCCCAAACAATTCTTCTGGCACAACTTCTGGTTTTGGCTAAAATCTTTCTTGGTCTACCTGACCTTGGCTTGGAATCAAGCGTTCCCCAAATCTTCTACTTCTCAAAAAGTGATTGAACAGTACTGACTGAAATATGCAAGTTTTTGGATATCTTCTTATATCCTTTTCCAACATTATGCAGTTCCAGACAATACATTATTACACAGGTGTTTTGACACTGCTTTTCTGCTCCCCATTATCTAGCATGCTCAGTGTATCCACGTGAGCACTAACAAACTCATTGACTTTTTATATACAGACACTAATTGCAATTTAAAATGCCACAGGTGTGGGAATTTAACCTTTAATTGCTATTTTAACCTGTGTGTGTCACCTTGTGTGTCTGTAACAAGGCCAAACCTTTAAGGGTATGCTGTCAGTGTGGTTTACAAAGGTGCCAAATAACTAGGTGATAATCAATGGCTTCATATGATCACTATCTTTAAATAAGTCAGATTTTTTGCATGGACAGTCATATTGTCAAGCTGGAATTTCACAATTTCTGCCAGGGTATGCAAACTTTTATGAGCACAAATGTATTCGGAGGCTCATCAGGTAGGCCATTGCGCCATGTTAGTCAATGCATAAAAGGAAATTAGGAGAATAATGAGAGGAGATGTTTAGGGTAATCTCCAATTACCTTGGGTTATTCATTACCCCCCCCCAAAAAAAGTCCATCCAAAATCTATTCAGCTATGGCATCGTTACAAAAAACCTGAATTGGTTCAATGTTGAAAGTTTTTTTTTAAAGAATGTATGGTTGCATTAGTTAATCAAATTCATTTAAAAATAAATGTGTCTACATGATCTTTTAGTCAAAAACCAACATAGAGCAATGGTCCTAATTGTTTTGGAAGCGGAGTGTGAAGAAAATTGATTTCACTGTAAAAGATAAGAAAAGTCCAGAAATCGACAATTGATTTAGCAAGCCCTTTCACTGAAACAGGGCCATGGTATTTTCCAACTTGCTGTGTCTCCAAATCAATATCTATCAACGATTTGAAATTAAACCTAGATTAAATCCCAATTTCATCACAGCGAGTCAGATTTGTTGAGTTCCAGTTAATTACATCATCCTGGTGATGGTAACAAGCATGTTTATTACGTTTGCTCTCAATTCTCTCAAAATGTAAAAGAAATACAGTTTGAAATATTGCATTTGGAAATGTAACACAGAAGTTAGTCAAACTTCCCTACCAATGACCAATACCACAAACCTCAGGAGCTATGAATAATAGACGGAGTGTGAGAGAAGTGCTTTACCTTGAACAATGAGATGCACTTTGGATGATTTGGGAGTGTTGCTTGTGAGAATGGAACACACGTAGGGCCCCTCATCATGAACATTCACATTCTGGATCTTTATGCTGTACTCTGTCACGGGTGTGTTGTCCATTCGGACCACACGAGGGTCCAAAGACCACTTGTCTGCGCCCGTATAAAGAATGGTGGTGCGGTTGAGCCAAGCCACTCGTGATACCTTGCTGTCCACAGTACATCTGTCAGAAAAGAAAGAAGATGAGTGTTGATGATTCCAGTGTATATATATATATTTTTTTTCTGTTCAATTGTAATGCCACAATCAAGTTCTGATATTGTGTGAGGATGTCACTTTTTTGTAAGATCATGGTCACTGGTGAGTAAACAAAAGTTGACTCTACACGGTACAAAGTGAAACATTAAAACTTTTTGGACCTTTCCTAATTACTTCATAAACATATGAATATTAAGGGCCGTATAGGTTGTTTCTAGTTGTATTTTATAGTTTTTATTGTTGCAATGCAGGACTGAGCTGTAAAATAGACATGGGTCTCAGTGTATTATCTCTGTATGTAAGTAAATATTTAGTTGATGTCAATTACAGTGTTTAGCTACTATTCTGAAGTAACTCAAACCTAATCTGTCAGATTGTGATGCTTATTCTGCCTGGTTTCAACAACCATGGGCTGCTCTAAGCAGATATCTGAGGACCAGTAAATGAATATAATTGACTTTCACAAAACAGGAGAAGTCTATAAAAACTCTCAGTGCACAACAGCGTAGTTTGCAAGCCATTTCTGAAACCTCAAACTGCAAACAGCATCTAACTTATGTGAAAGAAAATACTGACATGCCCTTTGAACTGATGAAACAAACACTGAACTGTTAGGTAACATCCAAAAGTTTGGAGAAAAAATGGGTGAAACATTTCAAGAAAAAACACTTTGCCACCTGTTAAGCACACGGGTGTCTTCATTGTGCTTTGTGGTTGTGTGTGTGTGGCAGACAGTGGAACTGGTAATAGTGTGAGGGTGGAAGGAAGAATGGATTAAACTAAATATCAACAAATCCTACTAGCTATAATGTCCAACAGTCAGTCAGAATACTGAAGCTGAAATGAAGTTATATCAGCAAGACAATGATCCAAAATATACCTGAAATTGTACATGAAAGGACAAAGGTTTTGGAATGGCCATCTCAGTCCCCAGACTTGTAGAAGGTATAACTGAATATCTGTGGGAGGATCTCAAACATGCACTAGATGCAAGGAAACACAATAATTGTTCTCAACTGCAAGGAATAGTGGAAGGAAAAAGAAAAATGATTTTTTTTTAAATAACCCTGGCTACTGAAAACATTTGGAAGTTATTGTGTTGGCAAACAGAGGTGTTACAAAGTAATGACAGAGTACCCAAACATTTGCATAGAAGTTCACAATTTTAGTATATTTTGAGTGTATATTGTTTGGAACATGCAAATAAAAAGTAATCCTTTATAAACATATGCAGAAGGGTGTCATATTTCACTTTGTACCATGTAGAGGGCATGTCAGTTATTGTTCACAGACAGGATTTCTTTTTTCCATTGGTGCACAAACGTTTGCATACATCTGTAGCAGTGTCCTTCAATAGAGTTGCTGGGGACTCCCTTGCTTTTGTTCCAGAACAATACTAACACATCAAATATAACTAATTGCCATGCCCTTGAGTAATTGAATCAAGTTGTGTTAGCACTGGGCTGGAACAACAATGTGCACAGCCTGTAAGTCCCCAAGACTATTATAAAATAACTGACATCTTAGAGGATAATATCCAATGAGGCTGTACTATGTCTGTAATATAATAACATATCTGTCAAGGTGTAAATTGTTTTATGCACACTACTGTACATCAAAGTACATGTGATGCCTAATTAGAAGCAATAGATGCATTTCATGAAGGAAAAAAAAAACATATGCTAGTCTTTTGCTGAGCGGATTCTGTCACCATGATCATGGTACATTGCTTCAAATGTCAACACCTGTGCAAAAATTAAATTTGCAATAACAATGTATGATACATCTACATGATTCACTAGTATTTAGGTGGAGAATTTCTAGCAAACACTGGGTGTTCTCAGACTGTATTTAGTGTTCTCCTTGAACAACTGTACCCCATACTGTACATCTCACAGCATCATCATGTTGTGTAACTATTCACACACTACCAGTCAAACGTTTTAGAACACCCAGATATTAACTATTAAAGTATTTTGTTACAAACATATTTCCTCATTCACCCAGGTAGCATTAAATTGTTCTGAAATTATAGTCAAAATATGATTTGTTATGGATGAGCTGAAGATTTCATCATAACCATATCAGCTTGTTAAGTCTTACTTCTTAAACAATTCAGTGACCAGTGCTTTCAACATTACATGATATTGGTAAACTGGAAAGAATTCTATGCCAAAACAATACAGCAAAGTCATTTTAAAATCATGCAAACCTAGATTATGGAATCTTGAGAATACCATCAATTTTGCTATATTTGGAATTAGCACCAAGCAAAAATATACAAGTAATATTGTAGGACACTAGAATGCAGGTGTGCAAATATTTGTGTAAGACTGGGAGCAGCAGGGTACAGTAATTTTAATAGAAGAGTCCAGGAGTAACGTCTTTCCTACCTCATCAAACATTATAGGATAATGCAGATAAGTGCTTATGCCTTGGCATGGTAGATTGCACAATGTACTAAAGGCAGGGGTGCCAATTATTGTGACATTCTGTACAAGCCATTATAATGCCATTATACATAAACTAACAATGTCTAAAGAAATCTAGTCAATCGTTTGCATAGACAACACAAACACACACATACAATATTGTTAAGAAACTCTCACAGACTGTAACAGTCTCTGCGTAATGCGGGAGTAATTGAGACAAACGTGAAGGAGATACAAAGAAACGAAACAGTATTTTAATATATCGAATCACACTGGTACGAAAATAACACAGCCGTGATGGGCAAAATGTAATGGTAGTGATCAGTATGACGTACAAGCAAACTAACATGGATACAATGACTGACAAATGTTCAAACAAACACAGGGACCATATACAAGGCTAATGACTCTAAATGATGACAGCTGTGTGTATTACTGTGTGAGACGGTGATTGCCAATTGGATGAAATGATAACACAAGAGTCTAGATCAGCAGTACATAAAACATGGAACTACCATCAGGGGAGAGACCGTTACATAGACATTACATTTAGTGTACAGTATTTCATGCTAATCCAATGCAAGTCAATGGAAAGTAAGGACTAGTGCAGCATCTCACAGTACACACCACATATTATAAATAAAAGGAATAAATTCATATAACTTCCCAATGAATTTAGTATCACCTATGAGACAACTTGAAACATTAAGTGAAATGCAAATCCACAAGATAAACAGCTACAATGTACTTCTGAAACATTATTTACATTTGCCTTTAACCTCTTCCTCAGAATTTTTATATAGATTGTACTGTATTAAATATTCATTATTGTTCCATGAGAAGGTCAAACGTGGTTGTGGCATCTGTATTACTCTTCCATCGAAAACAAGACAAGAAATAATACAACAAATAATTATGATGAATTATTCATTCAGTATTCATTTATTCCAGAGCAAGGTCAGCTGTGTTGAATGCGTGCATACTCTCGCTGTATGTTACTGTATTATGACAATTAATGATATGGAATCTGTGATAGCTGTCAGAGCTTTTCTTTCCCTATGTCAAGGTTTTTTCTCCGCAGTACAATGGTGGGTGTAAAATTTGTGAAACCGATGAGAGCAAACTGTCAGTTCCACTATATTATTTGTTCACCCTTTTCAAGCAGTATTCCAAGAGTTACCATAAAACATGGAGATGGGAATTGTCTAAAAATGTTTAAAGTGGAACAAATCACTCATAAGCTGGGTGTATTACAATAGCTTTCACATTCAAAAGTTTGCACATAATGCTTAGTTCAGATCTCACGATACTAATGTAGAATCATGAGAGCAATGTTAGCTGAATATTGTTCCTTTTAGAGTATAAAGGCAAACACTAGCAAACTCTTCACATAAAAAGCTTGACATCTTTTATCATACAGTTAACTTGTTATTGCAGTGGTTTAAACAAAATCACCCACTTAACATTTTGAAGCTAAAGTATACACTTTGAAAAATGCAATCTGTGTCTATGAAATTAACAAAAGGATGTTTTGTAAACCTATTTTGTGTTGGATGTGAAATATGTTATTTATAAAATATTATATATACTGTTTATAATTTGTTTAGATATTTATATTTTTCACAAAGTCATAAATTATGAGCTGTCAGCAGGCCGTAAATCACAACGCATGAATTAATCCACTTGGGGATGCTTTGGTGTTATTATGGATAAAAATGTGCACACATTGGTATGTCACCTGCTAAGTCATCTGCTCATGGTAATGACAAACTTTTGGCATAATAATGCCAATTCTGTGGTTTTATAAACTAATAAATTGTCCTAAAACCCCCCTTATATTCAGGTTGCATATATTGGGTGGTTCACAAGTGTATGGCAATTATAATGTTTTTCTCCCACATGTAACTTCACATCTTGATTTGAATATAATTCAATTAAGCAAGTGACTGTATTATTACACAACCATTGTTCCCGTTTCAGACAAAACATCTAAACTACACTATTCACATTACAAAACAAATGTTCTGTACCAATCTACCATCCACAGTCCAAAATATGTTGGAATGTTCACCTAATAATGTTGTAACCTAAAATGGGAATTGATTTCACTTAATAACTGTACATTTCCAAATATTTAATTTCCCTCTTGTTTTGGACGGGAAACCATTTATACTGTATTTATTTTATACAAACATTTTTTAATCTCTATTGTACTATGTTATTTAACCACAGGGACAGTAGGCACTTGGTTTCTGAAGAAGACACTATTTTTCTGGATTCATTTTAGATTTCTATTATACTGTATCTTGTTGGTGAAATGTTCTGAAAGTACCCAAGTTGGCCAAATGTACAGAATACAAATATGTTTGTAAGAATCGGTTTATCCGTAGATGGTGTGTATTCGTCTAACTGGAGGAGGTATGGAACATTGAATCAGTTCACAATACGTCTTCAGATTGTCGACACCTATCACCTATTATGGGCACATTGAAAATGTAGACAAGTTTATGATAGCAGATGTTTTTGAAAACAGAATGAGGACAATGACACCATTCGCAAAATTATTTCCTCCTTTCCCCCTCTGCTTCCTTCAGCTCACACATTTTCATTGTGATCTTACTATCATTTTCACATTGTTTCGACTGCGGCATAGAAGACAGCCATGTCTGTAAGCTATCCAGTGTTGCTGTCTCTCCATCCATCCCTAATGACTGCAGCATGAGCTCTTACACCATATATCCGTTTAACTGGAGTGGATTTCCACAGGTTTTACTGGGCCTATCAAATCTGTATCCAGAGGCCTCTATCGAAAGATAGTAGTGCACTCGAGCATACGTCCATGTGTCCCTCAACGGTAAGTGCTGCTTATGACGTTGCATTCCTCATTCAGATATCAGGGCTGAGGCAGATAGCTATAGTAGATATGGGGCGCAGATGGCTCAGTGGTCAGTGAGTCAGACTTGTAGTCAGAAGGTTGCCGGTTTGATTCCCGACTGCGCCAAATGTCGTTGTGTCCTTGGGCAAGGCACTTTACCCTAAGTTGCTTCGGGGAATGTCCCTGTACTTACTGTACGTTGCTGTGGATAAGAGCGTCAGCTAATTGACTAAAATGTGAAAATGTAATAGTTATACGGAGCTTAACGACTGTCATATCGCCCTAGCCAATTAACAAAACAAAGTTAAACAGACCTCAAAATTGTCAATTGAAGAGGGAAATTAAATATTGGTGAAAAAATACAGCAAGTGATGACTGAGATTCAAGGGGCTTTGTAGAGACCAGAGACCCCTGCTGTCATCCCAAGCAACACTGAGGGCGTAGTCACTGCTCAACAATCAGCTGCCTGAGTTGAGGTTCATTCAATAAAATAAATAAATCATTAATCAAATGAATTACTCTCTTTATCTAATAATCATGCAGTATATATCATCTACTTCATTTTAGAACAATATAATGGGCACTGCCAAACCAACAGATATAATGGATTAAAATTATGCTTTACACTGCAGCTAAAAGACTATCAATGAAAATACATGCATACTTTGCCTGCCTATTGATTTATTTTAAATCACTAGATTTGTGTTCATGTAGCTTAAGAGTGCCTGAGCACAGACTTATTTGTATCCATGGATTCCTCTTTGCGTTCTCAGTTTTACATATTACATTCAGCAGGCTAAGCCACTACCCCTGTTACATGTACTGCTAAAGCATGGCCTCAAATTCCTGCCCACAGCTCCTACAGTAAAAATGTCTTAATGGGAAATCTCCCCACAGTCTCTATCCAATAATAAACCATAATTGTCTGAAATTCTATTTTAAGAAAATTATAATTTAAGCAGAATATTTAAACGTACTCTTGGTTAGCATCCCGACTGTATTGCTAGTCGGCCTTCCTGATTTAGCATATTAACTTATTTTCATACACAAGGCACACTGTACCTACTTATCCAATATGATCTTCGGTTGCCAGGTAAAGTAACAGAGGCAAACAACAACAATAAAACCACCAATTGATGTCATCCTCGGCATGTCAAATATTCAAATTGGTTGTGTGCCATACTCCTTAACTGACTGTCATCTTAACATTTGGCAATAGAATTTTATGACAATCCAAGGATGTAAAGTAGAGAGCTGTCAAATTGTCAATTTCAGGATGTTACACTGTGTTATTAACTGATAAACTCAATGCATCAACGTTGTTTACTCTGAAATTGCTAGCTTTAATTCTGTCTCCCATTCTAACGTTTTTATTTCATCATGATTGAAACAAGGACTAGCAGTGAGACCAGAATCAATTTGTGTTCATTTGCCTTCTACTAGACAGTATAAACAGATTTTCCAAATGTTTAGACTAATTTTGGTGTCCTCTTGTTTTCATTTCCCTTATGTCACTTTAATATCAGGTTGCGAAGCCTTCTTGTACTTTAAACTTTCGAAACTGATGGGACTCCAGCATGCTTCAGTGGGTTAATAGCACTTCAGGGAAATCTAAAGAGTTGATCATTATTAATGGCCAAATGCAGATAAAATGTAGAAATGTATTGAAGAGATAGTAAATAAAATAGAGAATCAACCTGGCACAACAAGCAGTCATTGATGAATAGGAAACCTGCATTTTAGAGCTTTATATTTGATGGGATGTTGCTTCATAGCAACAGATTATGTGAAACCCAAATGTAAGATAAGTGATCTGATCATTGAGAGTGACATGTATAAACCAACTGTAGACCTTAACATTAAATAAAAAACGGATAAAAATCAGTTCCATGAAATAACAACAACATGTATCCTAAAGATAACTATCTGCAGGACGCGGATACAAACAGCTAAAGATGTTTATATTAGGAGCAAGATAAGTATGGGAAAGATATATTGGCAATAGGGAACAAATGCCTCAGCAAAAAAGCAGTCAGAAAAACAGGGTCTGAGGCTCTACCTGAGGGTCTGAGGCGCTACCTGAGGGTCTGAGGCTCTACCTGAGGGTTTGAAGCTCTACATTCTAGAGCCTCAGACCCTCAGTAACGATGTAGTTTTGTAAAACTGTTACTTTCACTAGAGTACAATGAGTGTCCCATTAATTGTTAATAATGTCATAACCAGAACTTGACTTTGGAGAAAGCTTTCAACATAAACCGCTGCCCCTCTGTCAGAATGATAGAAAGCCTCATGTTTAAAATAAAAAGAAATGTGTAATAGCTAGCTTCTTATTACTTATCTGCAGACCATGGGTATGGATAGGTCACCCAGTCACAGTAGAGGACTTTTAGTGATGCCAGATCATCGTCAGCAGCCCGTGCTGCTCCCAGGGCTCGTACCAAGAGATAAATGACAACCTAGCATGAGATGCTAAGTGGATTGATGACCGTCATTACATTGGCTGCAATATATGGTATAGCATTTCTCAAAAAGGAGAGACATATTAATGATCTCGCCACAACATGGCGAGACAAACATGATAGAGCCGGACAGGGTCTGAAAATATTACAAGCTGTCAAATCCTTGCTTCCTCCATTTTTTTCTTGAATCTTCTCAAAAAGCTTTAGCGGAAAGGACTGAAATTCCCTCTCGTGGACCTCATCTCCCAATGAGCCCAGAGAGGAATTAAGGAAAAAAGGACAGACAAAGCAAGGTTAGTAATGTTTTCATACGCGCCCCAGTCGGTGAGGGAAACAAAAATCAAAGCATCATGCGATGGGAGGGCAATCTGATAATGCAGACAAAGTCATGGCAAAGCAAAATCAGGATTAATTAAAGATCAGTTTGCTAATGAAAGCCTTTGAATCTTTTTGAAATAATTAGCTAATGTTTGAGCAGGCTAATTAGCAGTCCTGTCCATTGTAATATCTGTTGAGGAGGAGACCATGACAAGAGGTGCTTTAAAACATCGATACTCATTGCTAGCTGGATTCAGACATTGGTTTTTAGTTATTATTTCAGAACCCCCTGCGTTATCTTGTAGTGTCCATTTTAGTGCTCAATTGAATATCCTTGTCAAAAGTCTGAAGCTAAAGACATGGCACAGTGTGATGTTTGGGACCTTTCTTGTTTCTACATCCTACTTCAAAGCATACATAAAAATATATCCACACATTTCACGTTTTATGTTTTAGGGTTTTGTCGCCTATGTCGCCTCATTAAAGTCCACCTCAGGAATTTAAGCCTATTGAGATCTGGGGCCTCATTTATAAATGTGGCATACACACAAAAGCAGACGTACGCCTCTCCCTACGCAAGAATTGGGATTATAAAAAGCTAACTTGACGGGAAAATGTGCTGTCCTTCACGGATGCTCTGACCCAGGTGTAAGCACAGAAACGGGTGAAATGATACCTTGATTTACGAATGACATGCAAAATTTGCTTTCATCCGAAAAAAGTACTTTGGACCACTTAGCCACAGTCCAGTGCTGCTTCTCTGTAGCCCAGGTCAGGCGCTTCTGCCGCTGTTTCTGTTTCAAAAGTGGCTTGAACTGGGGAATGCGGCACCTGTAGCCCATGTGGCTCTGGATGTTTGTACTCCAGACTGAGTCCACTGCTTCCACAGATCATTCAAGGTCTGGAATCGGTCCTTCTCCACAATCTTCCTCAGGGTCCGGTCACCTCTTGTCGTTGTGCAGCATTTTTTGCCACACTTTTTCCTTCCCACAGACTTCCCACTGAGGTGCCTTGATACAGCACTCTGGGAACAGCCTATTTGTTCAGGAATTTCTTTCTGTGTCTTACCCTCTTGCTTGAGGGTGTCAATGATGGCCTTCTGGACAGCAGTCAGGTCCATGATTGTGGTTTTGAGTAATGAAACAGGCTGGGAGTTTTTAAAAGCCTCAGGAATCTTTTGCAGGTGTTTAGAGTTAAGTAGTTGATTCAGATGATTAGGTTAATAGCTCGTTTAGAGACCCTTTTCATGATATGCTAATTCATTGAGATAGGAATTTTGGGTTTTTATGAGCTGTATGCCAAAATCATCAGTATTAAAACAATAAATGACCTGAAATATTTCAGTTGGTGTGCAATGAATCTAAAATATATGAAAGTTTAATTTTTATCATTACATTATGGAAAATAATGAACTTAATCACAATATGCAATTTTTTTGAGAAGGACCTGTAATAACAATTAAAAACTCTTGCATTTATCAAACTGCCCTCTTTCTCTTACAAAAATACAAGGGATGTGACCCACAGCACTCCACACTCCAACGTTGAGGAGCGGTCGGCTCGGCGCCTCTCAAAATTTTACGATAACCTTTTAAACTGACCTTTGTCGGTCTGAAATGAAGACAGATTAAGCAACTGCATGGCCTATTTCTGGCTTAAAATGTTTTCAGAAACACGTTTCGGTGAACTATTTTCTACATATTCAGAACGAGACACCATTAGAGTCTGTTTTGAAATTCGGGAGCAGTCAGACCCACGTGATCCATTCATCCAATCAGCTGCCAAGTGTTGCGTTTGTCACGCTCATCCTGCTCTTCATTTCTGGTAAGTGTTTTAACATACAGAAGGTGTTGAGTGGGCACAAAGGCAGTAAGTGGTTTGTGCACATTAGCAGTGTATCGATGAACCGTGCGACGCACACAAGCTCCAAACCGAGACAAGCGAACCGAGTGGTTTGGATGTTCACCCCTAGTAACTAATGTTCCCCCACCCGTGGCAGACACACTTTAGCAATGAAGCACTAGACACTTTTTGGCATACACTTTGTAGTGGTGGGGGAAAAAATCGATTCTGTTCAGTATCGCGATATTTTGCGCACGCAATTATATCGATACCAAAGCGCAAAGTATTGCAATATTTAATTATAAAATTATCTGTTTTACTTTCGGGTTTTCATTTCTCATTTGCGTATTACATCCACAAGGTGGCGCTTGTTGTGCTGCTTTGTTGTCGTGCATTCAACAGCAAATTCAAATGAAAATGGCTTCACCGTCACAACCGGTTGTACACAACGCCCAGTCTTCTTTCATATCGAATGTGTGGGTAAGTTTTGGTTTGGAATGCCAATATTCCCAAATGGATTTTCGTTGATGCC
>JACXGM010002854.1:0-29857 GCA_016801145.1 Umbra pygmaea | reverse complement strand
AATTTGGAAAGATGTTGCATTTATTGAACTTAAAAAAAAGTGAAACAAATAAACAGATATCTGATTTTGTATGACTGATCATCACAACCTTGACCAAAGCATAATTTTCTGTGTGAGTGAAAGTAGTTCACACAGTGGTATTATTATTTAATAGTGTTAGTAGTAGGCTACTGTTAGAGACAATCACACACTAACTTTGATACTGTATTACTTGCTTATTACTTCTAATGTTGTTGCTTTTGTTAAAATAACCTATTTACATACCACATGTTACACTTAATCAGGAGCAAGGATACCTACAGTACTCACATATGGCCAAAGCAGGCCTGTGCCCAAAGCACTGGAGCCTCATCCATTAATTTACCTCAGCTGCCAGCTTTACATTTGAGGCATTGTCAGTACTGATGCAGATGAACTTTTCCTCCTTTAAACCCCATCCAGTCATACTGTAGCTTCCCTTGGCCCATGGCAATGATTTGACATCTGTGGTCTTTGGGAATAAATGCTGTTTGAGGACATTTCATGTTCAAATTGAAATCAGCGTCAATTTAATGTATAGTTTGGGTGCCTGCAGGTTTAATGACGTTGAATTAACTTTTTAAGACTAATACGGCAATGAATACATCGTAAAAAAATAAAGACCTGTGATTGGTCCGGAATGAAATTATAATGCATGCTGGCAGAGGATTCTGTATTCTAGTTTGTAATATTAATAAAAAATCTAATTTGTGATAAAAAAAACACATTTAAGACCCGGGACATGGTTTACCTAATAACATAACCTTTTTTAACATTACTTGGTTTATAAAGGATGGCGCATGTTTAGGCTTTAAAAACATGTGCATGTCTACACTAGCCCTAAAACGAGCCAGCAGCAAATGTTATTATAGTCTAACATTTAGTAATAGAATAATAATAATAACCATTTATTTGTATAGCACATTTCGGTAACACTTCATTTTACGGGGTCATTGTTACAGTGTAATTACACTAGTTAGTACACTGTATGAGGTATTGTAACAAGTTTTTCACATGATTTTAGGTAAAGTCCCTGTCCCTCAGAGGTCCCATAGTTGGTAAATACAATTTTGAACATACAGAAGATGAAAGAGTTCCCATGACAGTGACTACAATCCAGAGTACAGTACCATCCATTAGTAAGTCATCCAGACAATATGGCACAACTGCCAATCTGTCTAGAGAACAGGCCATCCTTAAAAACCTCAGTGTACATGCAGGAAGTGCCCCAAGTCAGGGAATTACAGTCAAGGACTTACGGAGGGTTCATGAAAATTGCATTTCCAATTTCAAATTGAGCTACTTAATTTCTTGAGATGAAGGGAATGGATTTTGAGGAGCACCCCACACTAAAAAAATATGTGAATATTTCTATCACTCCATCTCAACTGTAAGAACCCTGAAAAGGAAGTTTAAGGATCTAACATAGGAAGTGGATAATTTAAAGGACTTCCTGCATAGAATTTTATAGGCCATCACAGGAAAAGGTTGGTGTGAAATCATGCCATTGTCATATATTTGGACATTAAATACAGTATAAGCTCCTAACCACCTTGTTAGTTCAATACTACAGCAAACAGCCTTCAAGGGAATTCCTCCTCTGGAATAAATAAAAACTGGAGCATTATTACATTGTATTTACTTTTTATTGTTTATTTCACCTTTATTTCAACCAGGTAAACCGATTGAGAACAACTTTTAATTTGCAATCATGGGTCTTAGGACTTAACTTTCAAGAGACCTATTTTAGCTAACCTCATTTACCGATATGTTCTTTGTCATCACATTACTGATGTCCACACTTTAAAAAAAAGATTCTTTATTTGTCCCCATAGGGCAAGGGGGCAAAGTACAACCCCCGGATACGGCCTGTCGGGCCCTTTGATCCGGCCTGTGGGGTTTTTTGAATGAGTAAAATGTCATTATATTTGAACCTATTTTTGAATAAAATTTATTTTCATATGTGGTATTGTTTTGATGCGAATGTAGCCTAATAAATGAAGCTCTCGATTGAAACAAAGCACTGATTTTCGCTGCACACGTTTTGATGACAGCATCCGAGCTGGGCAAGTTAGGTACAAAATCTTGCAGAGTTAAAGCAAACATCCCTGCTACATTTTCAGGGTTTTTAATAGAGTTGATCCGATTCCGATACTGCAGAAAATGCTCGCATCGGTATCGGCGAGTACTGGAGTCCAGGCACCGATCCGATACAATGTAATTTATTAGAAATAGGAATCTATTTACTGGTTGGCTCTGTTAGCTCTGACACAATTCTTCTTCGCCGCTCTTAAAACAGTTGCGCTGTGCTGCCATCGGCAGCTGCTGTTTTAGAGGGATGAAGAATTGATTACCTGAAGCCTCCTTAAAAGGAGCTAACATTAGCGCATCATGTCCGCGGTTTGGCAGTACTTTACAGTGGATGTTCCCACCAGTAAGACGGTGACATGCAACATATGCAAAGAATCAATTTCGAGGGGTGGCACGAGTGTTGCAAATATAAACACCAGTAACTTAATCAAACATTTTAAGATGCGTCACACTAAAAAGCATGACAAATTTACCAAAGGGGAAAAAATAAGGACGAACTGCAGCAGCAAACTCTGCAAATTGCCTTCAAACTACAAGATAAATTTCCCAAGACAGCCAAAAAACAACAAAGTTAACCGACACAATTTTGGAGTTTATTGTCCTGATGACCAACCCCTGTCTGTCGTCTAAAATGTTGGATCTCATTGTTTAATGGACCATTTGGAGCCAAGGTACTGTTTGCCAGGTTGTAGAAGACCCAGTTAAAAATATCTATTTAACATGCATTTTGTTTAATGTGACTACATGTATCCATGTGAATGTAATGTATGTCTGTGTCTAAATGTATTGTAATGTACAATGTAAAGCGACCTTGAGCTATGGAAAGGCACTATATACATAAAACTTCTTCTTCTTGTAAATATGTCTCAGAAACGGCGCTACCAAAAATATACGAGACAGTTAAGGAACACATTTTGTATATGCTGAAAGACGTGCATGCAATTAGCTTTACCACTGACATTTGGAGCTCCGACGTGTGCCCCATATTTTTGCTAAGTTTTACGTCACAGTGGGTGGACAGAGTCAACATTTACCCCTCGAAGTGCAGTGCTTACCATAATGATAATCATTTCACAGTCATGCAGGCGTAGTATGATCTTTTTCTTTTTTAACACACTGGTATCGGTCCTCGGTATCAGCTGATACCCACAGCACGAGTATCGGAATCGGTATCCGGAGGGAAAAAATGGTATCGGAACATCTCTAGTTTTTAATTGGACTGTCACACTGCTGCATTGTTGTCTTTTACAAATTTTTTTATCCCTCTTGCGCAGCTATTAGGACCTCATGATTTAGAAATCCAGCACTGGTTACCAGAGACCAACTGTCTGGCCAAACTGTTCTAAAATGCTTTTGTACCTTTCTAAATGAATTCAATTCACTTTTTGTTTTAATATAGAGATTTCTTTTACAGTGCTGAATATTATATCAGACATTTAATGTCATACAGTATGTCATAAGTAAGCATTAACACATGAGAGACACATGTGCATTGCCAGGGAATAACTGCACACCTCAGCAGGTGAGAAGCCACTTATTTGAAATCAAACTGTCCCGTATTATAAATTTATCTTGCGTGTAACTTCTACTAGTGCATTTTTTATTACCACGCAAAATGCCTGTTGAATTGTTGCACACATAAAATTATTGTGAGATTCATGACTTTTACATGCCATGACACTATACTATTCACTATACAAATTTCCAACTAAAACAATCGCTGTACAGCTCACATCATTATACAACATTCCTGCATTATGTTATTATGTTATAAATATTATTCTATATTGTTTGGTATCAGAGCTATGGACAATGTGAATTTTATGCAGCAAAGACCAAGTTATTAAGGAATTGTGACAATGACTTATACAACTATGAATTATTGTTCACTGTAAAATGTAGATTTGTTCCTTGGTAGGAATGTGGCCAACAGTGTTAATTTTACTGAGAATGCAGAATGTCTTTTGAAATACAATGTATGTAAAACCAAGGCCAGTGTGACCAGATGTAGAACAGCCAGATATTTATTTAAGGCCTTTTGTTTTGGTAAGAATTGATACTGAAGCCACTTGTGCTTCGGAGAGAAAATTAACGTATAGAATGCCTACACAAGTTGGTGCCATGTAAACAAATACTATTTATGTTGTAATCATTGTTGAGATTCAAAGTAATGCTATCTAATTGGGCCAATAGGAAATCAGTATTAAGTTGCTATTGTGACATCATTCTCTGTATAAAATGTATGCTATGTGATTATCGAGAGCTTGCTCTGGAGAGAACTAATCTTTGTGCGTTGCCAGGGAATAACCGCACACCTCAGCAGTGTAGAAAGCCACGAGGCTGAAAGCGGAGGTTTGCGGTTATTCCCTGGCAACGCACAGTCTGGAGTGTGTTAATGCGCTTATAAAACGGTTGCCAACATTTTGTTTGTGAAAATTAATGTTTTAATTAGTATTTTTAGCGAAAGAAAATGGTCACGAGGCGTGTGGTTATGGTGAAACATTAACGTACCCCCCACCACTACTTTTACTGTTGCCATGTTAGTACGCCACAAATCAAGTAGTTCCTATAAAACTGATAATTTAGATAGTTTATAACAAGGTCTGAACACTTATGTACAGTTGAATTTAATTTAAATGGCATTCGTAAGCCAGTTTGCTTTAGTGATGGATTTTTTATGCCATTCAAATGTTTAGGTGATACAGACCTTACTGTCAGCCTGCTAGCTACTGTACTGACGACACTATGGTTAACGCAGTCAAGCCAACATCTGCAATTTTGCATTATAAGCGCGTTTCTTTGAATTTTGTTTCTTGACATATATATATATATAGGTACATCCATCAAAAGCCACATTATGCAATCTTGTCGGGAAACGAAATGTTATGAATACGGGCAGACTTCCATGTATTATGCAGGTGCTGTTATTAACAGGCTATAATTAATTAAACTCCTATTAATTTAATATTTGTTCCTGTTTATTGCCCCCTGAATAGATTGGCATAGTTTGGGAAAAATCAGCACCAATCGCCGTAATCATGAAAAAGCCTAAATGAATTAATTAACCATGTGAATATAGGTAGGTAAATGCGAAAACTAATTTCTACTAGTAAATAAAATGTTTGCTTATGTCTTTTGCATATGCGGTTTAAACACCTTTCTGTATACTTTACCTTGGAAAATTAACTAATTGCGACATCCATAATACGGTTTGCAGAGAACTTCGGTGTTTATCCCAAAATCTTTTATAAACTGTTCACTTGACACAGTCGTGCGCTGTCAAATTGCGGGTTTCATTTCAGTCGCTTTGCACTTGAACATAGCGTTCGTCATCAGAAAAATGCAGTTAATTTAATTCGCACTGTTATTACAAATAATGTAATAGCACACATAAAATATAGTAAACACATGCAATCCCTCCAGCTCCGGATATATAGGCGTATCAATAGATTGTCTAAACCCCGAATGTCTGGGGACCCGCCCGGTTATTAATATTTGGATGATTTCAGAGGGAGAGAGATCATTTAATTTGCTAACAACGTGTAGGAAAACAATTGCAGGCTATATGCCTCAACAATTTACACAAAATATAAATAAAACATAGGCAGAACAATAATATCAGGCAACTTGTAAAACTTATTCAAACAACCGTTTTCATAGAGAAGTAGCCTAACTTAATTTCGCCGGTAGAACGGGTAGGCTATCGTAATTCCTCTTTTTTATAATAAAGATGTCAACTGTAGGATATTTCTTGATATTTTAAAATATGAAGAAACGCGTCTAGGGTTAGATGGATATTAACAACCCAACCCGTGTTATATGGAAAACTCAGTGTGTGAAATGTGAGTGGTAGGTCACACATTAGGCTAACAAGCCAGCCACCGGTGTATTGACAGTTATTGACATGACAGCCACTAGCTAGCTATCGCTTCGTCACGAAAAAACACTTTATTACAAAAAAGATTAGAGTACTTAAAACCTGTGGCTGGTTAGCGTGTCTACATCAGTGACAAACTTTTTGTGGTAAGTGAATGTTAAAATAGTTTTTATTTTTTAGATGGTCTTATTTGGAAGTTGGTGTTGAGATTTGAAACGAGAGGAATTATCCGCCATGTTTTTTATTTTGTTCAGCTCCTCAGGGGGGCGTAGTGATACTTTTTGATTACATACTAAGCACTTTAGTGAAAAGGCAACATTCTATCAGATATCACCGGACCCGTTTTATAAATTCTATTATAAAACGGGTCCGGCGATATCTGCAATTTGATTGGCTAAAATTGCATTCCAAGCATATGACAATTCCTTGATATCCGCACTGTAGAATTTTGCCTTATCACTGAAATATCCCTACACCAAAACTGTGGAGCTGACAAAAATAAAAAACATGGCGGATAAATCCTCTTGCTTAAAGGTCCCATGGAATGAGGTTTTTTACCATTAATATTAGTTAATCTAGCCTGCCTATGGTCCCCCAGTGGCTAGAAATTGCGATAGGTAAAAACCAAGCAATGAGTATCTTTCTCCGACTTTGAGAAAACTAAAGCTAAAACGAGCTGTTCTGAAATTTTCCCCTTATGTCGTCATAAGGGGAAATGTTACCTCCCCTTTCTCTGTTTGGCCCACCCAGAGAATTTGGCCCGCCCATGAGAATGTAAATCAGCTACAACCACGCAAATAATGTTTTTGCATGAGAGACATCATGGCTTGCAAACGAGTGAAGCATGGCAGTTGCTCAGTGTTTGGATGTACAAAAGAAAACAAAAGTATTTTTTTAATTCCTTCATCTGAACCTCTGAAGAACCAGTGGATTAATTTCATTTTCTCTGGAAATGCGCCAACACAACTTCCAAATGTTTTGAACCGGTATGTCTGCGCCAAACATTTCATCAACAACTGTTTCCTCAACTTCGGCCAATACAGAGCTGGCCTTGCTGAACGTCTGAAATTAAAGTCTGGATCAGTACAGACTCTCCTTGGCTCAGCTATAAACCTCAGACAAGTAAGTTAACTAAAGCTGTATTAATTTATAGCTTTACTGTGTATGATTACTTACCTGGCTTGTTAACCTTAGAATGGGGCTGTAACTTTAGCTCTTCAGCTAACAACCAACAGCCTTACTGTTGCTAATGTAAAGGTAGATCCCACCAAGTATATGTGTGAATACACACACTGTGTTGTACATATCTTTGTTATTTGGATAACCGTTCTACTGTTTGTGTTGTGGCGTGCGCGATATCCGCCTTTCCCCTCATTTGAATGACTAAGTGTGCACCTCTGCAAACCAGGGTGATCAGATGAGAATGGATAAATTCGAGGCACCTTACAGCAATGAGGCTACAGGCACTGATTTTAACTGCTTGGATTATCAATAGAATGTCCCGAATATTTTCGAATGTCTTATGGCCACCCTACTACAGACAAATACAGCTGTCTTCTACCAGCTACGTGACCGCAGTAGTTATAGCGTTTTACTGGTGAGTAAAATTTTCGGGACATTCGAAAATATGTAAACAAATAAATGCTGTAATATCATTATCATTTAATAGATCTAATGGTAGTCAAACTGGAAAGCTTGAATGACTGTGTGTCTACGAGCGAATTGCGATATATTCACTGTAAATTGTACCGTGGCCACAAGCTAGTCAAGGCCACACCCCCACCTCCACCTTACCCCGCCTCGCTCCTCCTCATTAGCATTTAAGGCTACAGACACAGAAACGGCACGTCCTAAGGAAAGCTCATTGTGGGACTGGCTTGAAGTGGCTGTAATTCAGCACCAAGGCTGAATTTCGGAAAGAGACTACAGATATAGGATTAGGGGACCACTAAGGCCAATATAAATGCATCCAAAATGAGCATGCCTTGGGACCTTTAAGTTGCTTCACGTCTTAACCACAAGTTTCCCAATCAGATTATCCGTCAAAATTTAAATTCATTCAATCTCCACAAAATCATTGTCGCCAATGTGGACATGCTAACCAGCCACAGGATTTAAGTAATCTCATTTGTTTTCAATAAAGTGCTTTTTCGTGACAAAGCGATAGCTAGCTATTAAGTGGTGACTGCCTTTTGCTGTATAGTATGTCAACATACTGGGATGGTCGCCTACTCTTATTCCGTGACTATACTGTACATTACACAATTCAAACTCTGCCCAAACAAATTTTTAGGTCTGCGACAAAACTCCCAGATCGGACGCATCTTTGCTAGTCTCTTGATTGTCCTAGACGCCACTGGTCTTTTCAGTCATGTTTGATATTTTTGGTAGGCCTACATAATCTTGTTGTGAGGGACATTATGGATACCAAAACAAATGTGTTCATATTTTTTAAAATATAATATCTATTTGTAGAACATAAACAATTGTTGCTGCCTGAGTCTCCTCAAACATTCTTTGCTCCATATTGCGCTTTCCTCCCTAGCTGTTGATTTTTACCACACAAATTACTGCACAAACAACTTTTATAACGGCTCCTACTATTTTTCTGCCTCAATCTCCAACAAAGTCACGTTTAATAAGTGTATCGCTTGATTTTGTGAGACATTTGCCATTGATCCCCGATTGATAAATGTGTATCCTGCGCTCCGTGGAGGTGGTATTGAGAACTGCTACGTTAAAAGGATACTTCACCCTACAGCTATCTGGAGGTGCTAGTAGCTTCCCCCAGACATTTGTAGAACAGTGAGATATGTTTCACCCATGCCTGGCTAGTGTAAGAGCAAGATTTGAAATTTTGCGGGGAAACTTCATACCCTGACGTCACCCTATGGTATGAATCGACTGTGGAGATAGGAAAAATTAATGTAGGCATGTATTCTGTCGTAAAAATAAGCATCCCTGTTATACTGATCTGGCTTTCAAACCTACTCCTTAAAGCCTCGGTTGTCCTTGATTTTTTAAGGTATAGCTTGTCTTTCTGTGATGTTTCAATCAGCCGTTTTAATGCTAAACAGACGAGGTGGTATGATTTTTTCAGTATGTAGAGAACTACAATGCTGGCTTCCTTGTTCCAAGCCCCGCCCACCCGGCATGTTCTGGATTCTGTGAAACAGTTCGTAAACAAAGTTGCTGGTAACACAATTGCTACTAACCTAGGATTTGCAGATGAGGAATTTTACAACATGCTTTTACATTCTGAGTGACATCCAACCATACATGTTTGCGCCCGAGTACACCGAAGAATGTTTCGAACAAATGGAGTTTGATATTCAGCTTCAACAAGGCAGCATGTTCTACAGATAATGCAGTTGAAACACGGTTAAATTCTAATTGCCTAAGTGCTTCTGTGGGAATATGTCCATCCATGTCTACTGAAGAAAAAAGCACTTGCTACAATGAAGGGGATCGTGGACAAGCTTTACTTGTAAGGCTTGAACCAAAAATGATTGACGACCGCATATATGCGTCACTGAATCACTGAAGTTTTCCAGCACACATGGAAAGAGACGTAGCAAGAGGACAATTAACAGATAAGTAAGTTTATTAAACCTATTTTCTGTACCTTGGTAATGGAGCACACATCGTGTCTGTGTGGTAATGTTATTGTACTGTATGTGTAGTGTGCCAGCTGTATTTAGTAGCTAGCTGAGTGTGTAAATTACTATACCTTACTATATATAGGCTACTTTTTCTAGATACAGAAATGTGGATGGGATCGCATCGCTTTTCAGCCGATTTTGGGCTGTAGTGCCGGTTAATTTAGCACGTAGATCCCTCTCATAATCTTCCGACCTGAAATGCTGACTGCAGACCCTAACTTTTTATAGCCTATTGTAAAGTGTGAAAGATTACTCCTTCTTTTTGGGCTTGCTTGTAATTTCTGCAACCAGGTACAGAACACCAAACGGGCATGATGAATAGAAATTAGACTACAATTTCAAAAATAAATATGTATAACTTTCTAGCGTCAAGGTCTACAGAGGTGTGCTGTTGAATTGCCCATGTTCTGTGTCGGTGTGTTCAAAACGGGGACGGGCACTAAATTCGCTTGGAATTCTGGGAGTTGTGGTAGCTCAAGTTTAAACGGATACAGAAGCACCCCAGTGGATGCGAAAGGAACTGAAATATACTATCGGCTTTTCTCTGATATATTGAAAAAGAACAGATGTTTATATGACATCATCTATGGTAACGTTTGTAAATGGTATACTATGAAACTGATTTACTGTGGAACACTCCTTTAAAAGTACAATATTTAGTTTTCCAAAACAATAACAAAAGATGTACTTCGCACTAAAAAAAAGCAAACATCACTATACCTATATTATATATATTTCTTAGTTGTGTACTTACATTATCCTAAATGTTTCCACCAACTTTCAAATCCAGAGAAATTTGTAATATAATTTGAAGACATGGCACGTTTCATTTTGTCTTTCGTCAATGGCGTCAAATAACCTTTAACTGCGCTAGTTGCTCTAAGTTCCAGGGAACCGCCAAACATAACGTGAATGAAGTTATAATATTTTTAACAAAACATTACTTTGCCAGTGAAAATTTTTTCTGCCGGAGATGCTAAATTGGAAGGTTGTCATTGATGACGATAGCAAAACCCATGAACCCTACTTCCTAATGTCATCCAAGAACATCTTTTGCTATTGTTTTGATTGAGAGCCCCCTAGCGGCCACATATTGTACGTTTAAGACCTGCAAATTGCAGAAATGTTGTATAATGATGTGAGCAGTACAGCGATTTTTGTATCTGGAAATTCATGTAGTGAACAGTATATAATGCTTTAGTCATATTGTCATGGCATGTAAAGATAAAAAATGTAGGTTAAAATTGGAGACATTTGGAGTTGCTAGCAACATGGACCTGATGAATGATCACTCACTTAAATCCGTTAAAGTAATTAACTACAGTACCTACTATAGCTAGGTAAGTGTTTTCATATGCATTGTTTTTGTAGAAGTCATGCATCTCACAATCGTTTTATGTGTGCAACAATTGAACAGGCATTTTGCGTTGTAATAAACTATACACTGGTAGAAGTGACACACAAAACACAATTATAATACGGGAGTGTTGGATTTCTTCGGCATCGATATTCCAGGTAAATGAACATGAGCAGATGTCGGCTACTGACTGCGTTTAACCCTGTGTCTGATGACATTCACAGGGTTGAGACTGCATCAATTTAAAAAAAGTTAGAAATCATAAACAAAATAATGTAACATTTCATTTAAATTGAAAAAAAGTCCAAATAGTGCTTCATTGTCGCCGTTCACTCATCTTGACGTTTTCAACTGGCTGCATGTATTTCTGTCTCACGTGGCGTTAACATAGACTTACACACATTGAAAATATTCACATGTATTTTTTAAGGGAAATAAAATAGATTTACGAATGACACATTTTATTCTCGTTATGTATGCTTAGATTAACATGTTTTTATAATAAAAGTTGTGAAGAACAGTCAATAACATCGGTGAGTAGAGACAGTTTGCGCACTCTCGCGACACAAGACTCCGTATTCATAGCCCTTTTAAATCCCCGACAATAAAGCCTTTATGACAAAGATTATAACGACGAGTTTGATTTCTGGTGCACTGTGTGGATTTTGATAAGTGTGGGCATCTATTTATTCAGGGCATGGTGATGACCTCTACTAAAAAGTTTTTTATTCGGACTTCACTTGTCTGCGTAAATTTTTCTTGCAGAAGCGATTCATTAATTGAACGAAGCAGTGATTCAGTACACCCAGTTCACTAAAAAGATTTGAATCGTTCGTGATTCGTACATCACTAAAATAATGCCTGTATTCCCAGTTACAACAAAATGCAGCAGTATACCATTTTATTTCAACATTTGTGACCAAGAAGTAAGATCTGACTTAGCTATGTTTTTGGGAAGAATAGAGAACGAATTTTGCTACATGTATGTGTATGTGACAAATTAATTACCTTTACCTTTACACATACACACACCGATTTCATGGCAAAAAGTCACCAATTGCAGATTTATTCATTTATCTCAATCTCTGCACTTGGTAAATTATAATTTTTTTCAGCTACAATATAATTGTCTGACTATTTATTTGTCCCGGACAAGCGTTAAGGTCATCCCAGTGGTCTGTCTGCATTTGCTGCTTTGTTTCACTTTCATTTTCTTTGCTATCTGTCTGCATGCATGTCCCTGTGGAATATAATATACTATTAATGTTGTTAATGCTGTTCTCAGTTTGATTTGCTGTCTTTTTTGCCTTCTATAATTTCATTGTATTTGAATGATAATAAGTGATCACTAAACAGGGTTGTTTTCTTGTCTTCATAGCACAGCCACCAGAAAAAGTGTTGCGTCAATATCAGAAAGTACTGAAGGCCTTCAAACAGCTAAACTCTTGCAGAAGTTTAGATAGTAGAATCAAAGCACATAAAAAGCATTCCAGATTTTGACCCTAAGAACGAAATCTACTTGATTACTGTAAAAGATGCTTTCAATCTTTAACCCCAGAGTAAAAAAAAAACATTGAGAAGAAGGTAAACGGAAGGCTACTGCCTTTAACACCAAAGTTCAGGTAGATTATGCACTGTTTGTTTATTCCAGTGTATACTTTCATAAAAGTAACACCCAAGTTTAGGTAGACTATACACAGATTTTTTATCAGTTTAAACTTTGATAAAAAGTACACTAAAAGTACAGGTAGATTATACTCTATTTGTTTCATTGTATACTTAGATAAAAATAACACTGAAGTTCAGGTTGATTATTCACTGTTTATTTTAGTGTATTACTTTGATAAAGTGTTAAACAAAAAAGCTAATAAAGCTAAACAAACGTTTTTGTTATCTGATACTTCTATGGTCTTTTATTTTTTATGACATAAAATAACAGCCCTGACTGGTCTTTTACTTCTCTTAAAAAAAAGTTGTTGTAATTTGACTAACTACCTCAGATAACCATTGTCAACGAAAGGGTGTGTTAAGCATTATTTATTTCTATGTTTTTCTCTTGATACTTGTATGGTCTTTTGTAGCATGACTTAAAATAACAGTCCTTAACTGGTCTTTTATTTTTCTCAAATAAAATATTTTGTTGTAATTTGACTAAAGTGATTGAACTTTAGATGGGACAATAATTCCCTACACTGTGCTGTGCTAATTTAACAGGAATTACAATTAAGACACAAGAATTTGTGCTTACACAGTATTTGTCAGTGGGATCGCCCAAATATGAAGACATTTTATAGGAATTATGCATTTTTGCCTGTGGGTTAATGTACACTGCTCAAAAAAATAAAGGGAATACTTAAACAACATAATGTAAGTCAATCACACTTCTGTGAAATCACACTGTCCACTCAGGAAGCAAGACTGATTGACAATCAATATCACATGCTGTTGTGCAAATGGAACAGACAACAGGTAGAAATTATAGGCAATAAGCAAGACACCCCCAATAAAGGAGTAGTTCTGCAGGTGGTGACCACAGACCACTTCTCAGTTCCTATGCTTCCTGGCTGATGTTTTGGTCACATTTGAATGCTGGTGGTGCTTTCACTCTAGTGGTAGCATGAGATGGAGTCTACAACCCACACAAGTGGCTCAAGTAGTGCTGCTCATCCAGGATGGCACATCAATGCGAGCTGTAGCTAGAAGGTTTGCAGTGTCTGTCAGCGTAGTGTCCAGAGCATGGAGGCGCTACCAGGAGACAGGCCAGTACATCAGAAGACAATGGAGGCCATTGGAGGGCAACAACCCAGCAGCAGGACTGCTACCTCCCCCTTTGTGCAAGGAGGAGCAATGCCAGAGCCCTGCAAAATGACCTCCAGCAGGCCGCAAATGTGCATGTGTCCACTCAAACGGTCAGTAACAGACACCATGAGGGTGGTATGAGGGCCCGACGTCAATTGGCACGAACGTTTGGCATTTGCCAAAGAACACCAACATTGGCAAATTCGCCACTGTCGCCCTGTGCTCTTCAACATTTAAGAATGTTCTGTTTCCTGCAACATCCTCCAGCATGACCGGTTTGGAGGTGGGTCAGTAATGGTGTGGGGTGGAATTTCTTTGTGGGGGCCGCACAGCCCTCCATGTGCTAGCCAGAGGTAGCCTGACTGCCATTACGTACCGAGATGACATCCTCAGACCCCTTGTGAGACCATATGCTGGTGCGGTTGGCCCTGGGTTCCTCCTAGTGCAAGACAATGCTAGACCTCATGTGGCTGGAATGTGTCAGCAGTTCCTGCAAGAGGAAGGCATTGATGCTATGGACTGGCCTGCCCGTTCCCCAGACCGGAATCCGATTGAGCACATCTGGGACATCATGTCTCGCTCAATACACCAACGCCACATTGCACAGACTGTCCAGGAGTTGGTGGATGCTTTAGTCCAGGTCTGGGAGGACACCCCTCAGGAGACCATCTGCCACCTCATCAGGAGCATGCCCAGGTGTTGTAGGGAGGTCACACGGGCATTAGGAGGCCACACACAATACTGAGCCTCATTTTGACCTGTTTTAAGGACATTACATCAAAGTTGAGTCAGCCTGTAGTGTGGTTTTCTACTATGAGTTTGAGTGTGACTCCCTATCCAGACCTCCATGCGTTGATCAATATGATTTCCATTGATAATGTTTGTGTGATTTTGTTGTCAGCACATTCAACTTTGTAAAGACAAGTATTTCATATGACTAGTTCATTCATTCAGATCTAGGATGTGTTATCTTAGTGTTCCCTTTATTTTTTTGAGCAGTGTATAACAAAGCACTGCATATTGTAGGGAATCCTTATCCCATGTTAATTACCTTTTGGAATTTTTTTAAATATTAAGCCCAGTATTTACTGTGTTTGAAAGCTGGTGACTTAAAAGAAGTAGTTCCATTATCACAGGTTAAAATTAGACAATATCACATTTAAAAGACAATATTAGGGATTTAATGTGACGTATGATCTTTGATTCCCATTGTTGAAGTAAAATGTACGTGTAGCATTATTTCTTATTTTTTTAAGCATATTATTGTTGATAATGTCATGTTTGAATAACTTCAATGTCAGTAACAGCTGCTACACAGGATCAAGCACAAATGTTATTCAAGTTTGATTAATTGTGATAACATTTTATTGTATCAGTTGAGTTGAATGACAACACATTCTCAATGCAGTAACAAGTTTAACTGTACATAAAGTCACAACTCTGCCTGGTTTATATAGTGCATTTACCATTCTAAAAAACATTGTGCTTATTTTAAGGTATCTGGAAGATCTATTTAGATTAGAGCATTGTTATAATAGTACACTAATGATTATATGTTACATAATGAATGCCTTGGGAAAGTTTCAATATTATTTGTTACATGGGACTTGTAATATAGTTAAAATTAAATATACATGTATGCAGTCACTTACTCCACATCCACATATATAATTTATGTAGTCAATAGTACTGTATTTACACAGATATCCTATATTTCCGACACAACATCATCTGCTTTCAAATTTGCACCGTCTAGGTTAAATGCAAACTACATTGTGTAGGACTTAGCGAGTTAAAATGAAGTGTAACCTGAGTGGTACTTCCCTGAAAGGTGGTTGAGAGAACCACTGCAAAGTCTGTTCCCAATGCGCAGTGTGCGTGTAAGTGTGAAAAGAGAGTGCAGGAAGCCGGTGGTGTGTGTGGCAGACAATATCCCCGGTTATGCGTCGTCCCTCTAATACACATGCTATCACTCGGTTCTGGTCACGTTAACGTGATGTGGTAGTTTTGTTTTTCAGGTTTAAACTGGGGGTTCGTTTTGCGGAATTAGAAGGTGCTGGTCCTTATGTTTGTTTTTTTTTGGCGGGGGCGTGTTACGTCCCCCAGTATAGTAGAAACATGGAAGTGTTTACCTTCTACTTGAGTGTTTGTGTACTATGGTTCTGTTCTGTTCTGTGTGTTTGTCCTGTTTCTGTTCAGTTTGTGTGTGTTTCCCCAACAGGTGGTGCAGATTCCCTCATCAAGCCAGCCACTTATCACTGACTACTCCCCTTCATTATCCGGTCCAGCTGATCGTAGGGCTGGGCGATATGGCCAAAAAATGATATCACGATATAAGAAAGATATTTTTTCGATACGATATGCTTGACGATATATTAAAAAATATAAAGGACCTGCTGTGACTGCATTACATCAAAGTGTATTTTCTGCTGTATGAACAAATAAAAGCAATACATACAAAAAAAATGTATTGACCTTGTTATATTTATGTTTAGAAGTTTCAGGTATAACTGAACTACAGTACAAGCAATATGAAATACTCCTTATTTGTTGGATGTTTCTTTGTTTCAGAACAAAACCAGCTGTTATCGCGATATGTCGATATGGGATATTCTTCTTGATATTATTTTCCAAAATTCGATAACGATAAATATTGAATTATCGCCCAGCCCTAGCTGATCGCATTCAACATTTCCCATCATGCTCTTCCCCTCAGTGTATATCTGTGCCCCTGTTCCTTCACTCTCTCTGGTGTGTGAGGTTGCCTTTATTGAAGGTCTTCTCAGTTGTGCTGCCTAAAGGTTTGATCTGTGTTTTGGTGTGTAGCAGTGGCCACACTTGGGTTGGTAATATTGTGTGTCTTAGTTGGTTGTAAAGAGAGAGCAGTGTTGTGTTAGTTTGAGTGATAGGCCTATTTAGTATGGAAGTGTGTTAGTCTTGTGTGTAGTAGTGTGTAGTATTTCTGTTCTGTTTGGTGTACCTTGTGTTAATACTAATCATTTGTTCTCTTTTGTTTCCCGGGGGGGAGAGGAACACTTAAGGAGTGTCAGGACAGATGCCCGTGGGCCTTCACCACCCGTAGGGATACTCCTCTGTCTAAACACACTAGGGTTAGATCTGAGCGCCCACCCCCTGTACTTTGGTTTTGGCGCCTTGATCGAGTGCCAGATAGTTGTGTGTTTTAGTGGGTTAGTTAGGTTAGGGGTGGGGTTTTCTATATTAGTTCTTTGTTTTGGTTCCGCTCAGCCTCTCCTCCCAAATTTATTATTTATTACCGTGGCAAATAAAGCCTTTGTGTAATGGTACCACTGGTGTTCTGTGTCCTTGCTCGCACCTACGACCTCATACTCCATTCTCTGACCGTTTGGGCAGCGAGGTGTGGCATCCCACTATCCTCCTGGGGAGGTAGAACGTAACACACATGTGTAACATGCATGGTAGCAAGCAGTCTTTGTTACACATTTGTAACAAGCTGAAAAAGTGATCATTGTTACACATGTGTAAGTACATACCACCAATTATTTTCAGATACATTATGTATTTACACTGTAACATTGAATTGTTACACTTTGTTACAATACTTGTTACAGTGTACTTACTGTAACTGTTACAGTGTAATTACACTGTTACAAGGACCCCGTAAAATGAAGTGTTACCCACTTTTCATACATGGGATGCAAAGTGCTTTACAGGCATAAAAACAAGTTCACACAATGTCAATATACAACTTCACCTAATATTGTTGTACTGATAAGCACCTTTGAAAAGATATCTTAACCTGCCTTTCAAAAATATGAATACTAGTAGCCTCTTTCACTTCATTTGGTAGTTCCAGATTTTTGGAGCATAGTGGCTAAAAGAAGCACCACCAGATTGTTTATTAGTAACTGGATAATGTGCCAGAAGATTAGCTTTAGAGGATCTTAATATAAGATTAGGAAAATACCTTGACAGACAGTCTGAAATGTATAAAGGTTCCAAATTGTGCTGAGTTTTATAAACACATAAAATAACCTTAAAATTGATTCTTTGATGAACGGGAAACCAATGTTATTTCATTAAAAAAGGTGTAATATGTTCTTTCCTTTTTATTTTCCTTAGTAGTCTGGCTGCAGCATTTTGTATTAATTGTAACTTCGATATAGTACCCTTAGTGTACATGGCATTGCAATAATCAAGATGAGAGAAAATAAAAACATGAATCTGCTTCTTGGCATCAGTTTTTGTCACTTGATTAATTTGAGACTTTCTAAAGCCTACTATCAGATGTGATGTCATTATGAATTCCCCATAAATTGATGACTGTTAATCTAGTTTTTTTGTCCGGAGCGACAGATTTAAGGGGTACTGAATCTCTTGAGTTGGAGTGCGTTGTCTGGCTTTGGTGTGTGACCAACACGTAGTTCGTTTGAATGTTTGGATTGTATTAGACAGCAATGTCTTTTCAAATATATTAGAAAATATGTATTTTATATTCATTACATTAAATAAATTGACACTTCTAAACGTAATTCATTTTCTATTTTGCCTGAAAAAAATTTATGAGCGCACGGTAGACTGTGCTTAAGTCTGCTGTATTAGCCCTAAATCACATTAAATACGCTCTGAGGAAACTATTTTGTAAAACCGAAATATGTCAAATATGAACGTATGAGAGGGTCAATTACGTTTGTAGGGAACTAAATTGAACACTCGAATAACGTTCAATATGAACATATGAAGATCATGACGTAGCATGTAAATAGCATAGTTTTTCCTAGGGCGGAGGTCAGGGATGGTGGATGGGCGTATAAATCCGTGACTTGTATGCCAGTGTTCGCGAGTTCAAATCCAGACCGGCACTTTGTGTGTGTTTTGTTCTACATTGCTTGCGTCATGCAGACAGACGATTGTCAGTTTTTGTAATATTAAATCTAACCTTAACCTCAGTAACGTCATATCATATCCTCCTTCTAACACATCAACTTTGAGGACAAAATGTTCACTTGCTGCCTTAATATATCCCACCCATTGACAAGTCAGAGGTTACTAAGCAGAACATAGCTTCAGCATGTAAATTAACTAGAAAGATGTGTCGGCATCAAGTAATTGCCACCGTAAATCTCAGAATTTCTCCCAAATTACGTTCTCAGGAAACTATTTTGAAAACCTAAATTACGTTATATGCCAACATATTTAGGGTGTTTTTACGTTTGAACTGCACGTTTTGTTATTAGGCTATATTTGTACTTCAATTGCGTTGCTCCTCTACATTTCGTTTAGCGGATTTATGCGAGAACATTCCATACATTCCATAGCGTTTGAAATTATACTGCAACATTCACAGTTAAGGTTATAGGAGGATACTAACGGTTAAGGTTAGGCATGAGGTTACTAACGGTTAAGGTTAGAATTAAGGTTAGGGTTAACATTACAAAAACCGACAATCGCCTGTCTGCATGACGGAATTTTGGGTTTTCATAAGCTGTATGCCAAAATCATCAGTATTAAGACAATAAATGACCTGAAGTATTTCAGTTGGTGTGCAATGAATCTAAAATATATGAAAGTTAAATTTTTATCATTACATTATGGAAAATAATGAACTTTATCAGAATATGCTAATTTCTTGAGTAGGACCTGTATATGAGTGTACAGTATGTATATGTGTTAAAATTCACATTAACATAGTGATTCTCCTCATATCCCCGCTAATGTGTCAATGTATTATTTACCCTTTTGTATGTTTATATTATTTGTACCATAATGCAGTAGTTCTAAAATGTTTACTGACCACTTAACCATTACAGAAGCCATTATCAAAAGAAGGAATGAACCATGAGATCCAGGCAGAATGATTTCCTGTTATTGTCCTCCTCACCACCCACCCCCTCTGCACAGCACCCAAATAGTCTCTGAGACAGAAAGGAACCCCATAGTTTTGTTTGTAGTGCACTTGTTGTGGTATTGAGGACATCTGTTGGCCATTTTTATATAATTTTAACAAACATTTTGATAAAAAATACATAGATCTTTTGCAATTATTAATTGAATACAAGCACCTTTGTTTTTAAATGGCTGAAATAAAAATGCCAATGTCCTATGAATCCATATCCACAGCTCAGGCCAATGGCTGATTAGAACGAGAGGAGGAAGCGGGACACACTGAGGGCGGAAGACACAGGCGAGAAGTAAGTGAAAGTAGGGGACAGAGGGAGAGAACTTTCCGGCAGAACGAAAGCAAAGGGCTAGGCTTTGATGTTTTCCTTTTCATTGAATGACCTCGTAGTCCAGAGTGCTCTAACAGGACTGCTTAGAAGCACGCGCCAGGAGGCAAAGTGCTGTCAGGTCCCACGCAGTGTCCTTCCACATACTCTCCACAGCACCGCCCATCCTGCTGCTTTCTCCACAAGTCCCTCATCTGTGGACAACCCTTCTGCTACGCACTCATCCTCAGGTCATCTCACGGTAACTCACCTTTACTTGAAGATTACACAACCAAAGCTATTGTGGTATAGTTAGAACTCTGTTCTTTTGAGTACATTTCTGGCACAGTGTAAATTCACATCACTGGGATATTTTTTAGTGGATTGTTTATGCAGTAGTCTTTTGGAAACACATTTATCGGACTGCTGGACAGGACCATTGGAGCACACTTGAACCCCATGCAGTGACGAGTAGACTGCCGCGATGTCATCTCATGTGTTCTCCCGAAACGCTAAGGATCAGCCACGCACAAGAAAGCCCCTGTCTGACTCGTCTCCAGCTACAGTCCCCCAGACCACCAAAAGCCTCAAAGTAAGAACGGATTACTTATCTTGTTTATGGGCAAAAACAAAGATATGCCTTGTGTAAACATTGCAATGTGATAAATCCCAGGATCAGATAAAATACGAATTGAATGTTTAACTTTTAACTACCATTATTGGTTCAGAGCCTTCCAGAAAATCTAAGCTCTGGGTGAATTAAAGGTTGCTGGTTCGAATCCGTACACAAAAACATTGTGCCCTTAAGCTAGACACCACAATTCCTTGTTGCTCAGGATAAGACTGTCTCACTAAAATATTAAGTGCATAGATTTAGTACATTTGGTTTTAACTAATTACACACTAAGTCAATTTGTATATCATATTTTGTGATCTTTATTAAACATTTAACCTTTCACTCAACATAGAAACCAGTCATTGTTTCATTAAAAAAGGCATCAGATTATGGTAACGAATAACAAGTGGTTTATAGGACTTAATTTGACTAAAGTAAAAGGAAGTTTAAGATTTGGCTGTGTGGATGTAACTATTCAAATCACATTGTATCTTTGATGTATGTTACAGAGTGTACTGGCTCTCTTTATTTAAGGTCCACTAGCGATCCGATATGTAGCCTCAACATTTTATCCCTGTTACGGGTCAAGTAAGACCCAGAGTTTCCATGACATCATCAGCTCTGTGCTATTTTTACAGGAAGAAAGTTGTGTCTGAATATGACTGATAGGTGTTTTGGTGTTTTGTGCTACTCCAGTAAAAGAGGCAATTGACATAACAAATCAGATTGACATTGGAGAAAATTATCTGAGAGAGAATGAGAGAAACCTATCTGATAGAATCAAAAAGATACCAACAGTTTGGAGTCATGCTTTGAAGCATGTCCTGAAATAATAATGGACAAGATTCTGCATGTTTCTACACATGCGCCTGCCAGAGTAACAGGAAAATGAAGACCTAATAAGAAGTTAATCTGAACTGTTTACTCAAACAGTGACACTGGAACTTTGGGAGGGAAAGAGAAGGGGAGCGAGTAAGAAAGAGAGGGAGAGAGGGGAGAGTGTCATGAGTTCTAGCTTGTATGGGAATGGAGCCACAATGTTTATCCCTCCACTAGTCCAGTGGGAGAAGCTAAAATTTTCCACTTGGGAAGAGCTAGTCAGCAGACAGGAAGTCATCAGTGGGATCTTACAGAGCAGGAGGATTTACCACAAATCGTGTTTCAGCAAGCAAGCTAACTTTGTAAACCCTGAGTTCAACTGGGCATTAGCTATACCATGTATGTTGCTCACCTTTTAGCCAGGTAAAAATATATGGCAACTGTGGCTCTGTTACATTATCAGAAGACAATATTGAAATATTGCTAATATGATTCTGACAAATGAACCACAAGTAACAGAATAGAAACTAATTAATACTGAACTTTAACTTTTTCAAAAACTACAAATAAATACAAAAACATTGTTTTAGGATAAGTAAATGTTAACAACTAGCTAATTGTATCCAGGGGTTGACATTTCACAATATCTAACTTGAAACCAATGCATATTATGGACAAAATAATAATAGAGTATTTTCTGAAAAAAATATATATACTGTATATATATATATATATATATATATATATATATATATATATATACTGTATATATATATATATATCTATATATACAGTGCCTTGCGAAAGTATTCGGCCCCCTTGAACATTTGACCTTTTGCCACATTTCAGGCTGCAAACATAAAGATAAAACTGTAATTTTTTGTGAAGAAGCAACAACAACTGGGACACAATCATGAAGTGGAACGAAATTTATTGGATATTTCAAACTTTAACAAATAAAGAACTGAAAAACTGGGCGTGCAAAATTATTCAGTTTAAGTTAATACTTTGTAGCGCTGCGATTACAGCTGTAAGTGGCTTGGGGTATGTCTATCAGTTTTGCACATCGAGAGACTGAAATGTTTGCTCATTCTTCCTTGCAAAACAGCTCGAGCTTAGTGAGGTTAGATGGAGAGGGTTTGTGGACACCAGTTTTCAGTTCTTTCCACAGTTTCTCGATTGGATTCAGGTCTGGACTTTGACTTGGCCATTCTAACACCTGGATATGTTTATTTGTGAACCATTCCATTGTAGATTTTGCTTTATGTTTTGGATCATTGTCTTGTTGGAAGACAAATCTCCGTCACAGTCTCAGGTCTTTTGCAGACTCCATCAGGTTTTCTTCCAGAATGGTCTTGTATTTGGGTCCATCCATCTTCCCATCAATTTTAGCCATTTTCACTGTCCCTGCTGAAGAGAAGCAGGCCCAAACCATGATGCTGCCACCACAATGTTTGACGGTAGGGATGGTGTGTTCAGGGTGATGAGCTGTGTTGCTTTTAAGCCAAACATAACGTTTTGCATTGTTGCCAAAAAGTTTTATTTTGGTTTCATTTGACCAGGGCACCTTCTTCCACATGTTTGGTGTGTCTCCCAGGTGGCTTGTGGCAAACTCTAAACAACACTTTTATGGATATCTTTCAGAAATGGCTTTCTTCTTGCCACTCTTCCATAAAGGCCAGATTTGTGCAGTATACGACTTATTGTTGTCCTATGGACAGACTCGCCCACCTCAGCTGTAGATCTCTGCAGTTCATCCAGAGTGTTCATGGGCCTCTTGGCTGCATCTCTGATCAGTCTTCTCCTTGTATGAGCTGAAAGTTTAGAGGGACAGCTGGGTCTTGGTAGATTTGCAGTGGTCTGGTACTCCTTCCATTTCAATATTATTGCTTGCACAGTGCTCATTGGGATGTTTAAAGCTTGGGAAATCTTTCTGTATCCAAATCCGGCTTTAAACTTCTCCACAACAGTATATCGGATCTGCCTGGTGTGTTGCTTGTTCTTCATGATGCTCTCTGTGCTTTCAACGGACCTCTGAGACAGAGCAGGTGCATTTATACGGAGACTTGATTACACACAGGTGGATTCTATTTATCATCATTAGTAATTTAGGTCAACATTGGATCATTCAGAGATCCTCACTGAACTCCTGGAGAGGGTTTACTGCACTCAAAGTAAAGGGGCCGAATAATTTTGCTCGCCCAATTTGTCAGTTTTTTATTTGTTAAAAAAGTTTGAAATATCCAATAAATTTCGTTCCACTTCATGATTGTGTCCCACTTGTTGTTGCTTCTTCACAAATAATTACAGTTTTATATCTTTATGTTTGAAGCCTGAAATGTGGCAAAAGGTCGAAATGTTCAAGGGGGCCGAATACTTTCGCAAGGCTCTGTATATTGATATATATAAAAATATACTGAAGATATATAATACTGAAAATGTAGGCCGACACGAGAAATGAATGGAAGTTACGTAGTGCAGCTTTACAACAAAGTACATTCAAAACTCAAATTAGCATAGGGAGTAAAAATTAAAGTTCAACAAAATAATGTAAAAATTTAGAAAATAGCCAAACCTTTTTTTTTTTTACTTTTCTATCAACCCAATGTAGTAGGGCCACAGGAGGCACAGGATAATAAAACATATATATTTAGGATTAGTAAATTCAAGCTAATCACATAACATGTTGTCTAATACATCAATGTATGTGGTGTGTTATTAGTAAAGTGGTATGCCTGCCGTAAACCTGACGTTCCCGACCTGGCGCGCACCAAGATGACGTCAAAATGACGTAGATTTTGCTGGCGCGCGGGGATTTAGAGCGTGCGAGCCAAGGGCGGCGCACCACTTTTTTCAGCAGCACGTGCCAAAACAGAAACGGGAAGCAGGGACGAGTTCAAGGGCACAGTAAACAATTCATAATAACACAGTTAATGGTTCATAATAAAACTGTAAATGGTTCATAACAACACAGTTATGATAATCTTAGCAACTGTTGACATTAACGTCAGTGCTGCTGCCAGTTCTGCCATCGTTTAGCTTTTTCTTCTAATAGTCCACAGGTGTCAAACCGGTTCCACGGAGGGCCGAGTGTATGCTGGTTTTTGGTCTTTCCATTCAATTAGAGCCCAATTAAGACGTAGACTGCCAGGTGAGGCGAGATCCTAACCAATTAGTGACATTCAATCATTCAGGTACAAGGTAAAAGCGAAAACCTGCAGACACTAGGCCCTTTGTGGATCTGGTTTGACACCCCTGTTCTAGTCCATAGGAATATCAAAGTCGGTAGCCTCTCCTCAGATGTGACACCTCTGTTCAGGAGACGACTGCAACTAGTGTCGCGAGCACCACGCACGAGTATAAATAGTTACGGCGCTCCCATGATGTCACTTTGGCGCGCGCCAGGTTGAGAACATCTAGTGTACTGCACGCTTTATGCCCACTAAGCAAGGAATAACCTTGCAACAAAAAATGTATTACACAACAAAATGTGTGTAAGACTATTTAAATGAACTCTATATGAAACAATATAAAATATCTGAACCATGATATGATATTTTTTATGAGACGTTGATGAGCTTTAATTTTATTTTTAGAACCCAAAAATCTGTGGAACACAATGTTTTAAATGATTTTGACATAATGATGCATCCTTGTTTGATGCATTCAATGGGCTAATTCATTTAAGTAAATTTAAAAAGACTGCTGACTTTAAAGTTAGTTTTACATTGGATTAATATATGGCACTGACTGGCTTATTGATGATGTTTCAGAATTGTCCCATTTGTAAGTTGTGTTTTTGACTATCCACTTAACAACATTCATGTGAAACTAACATCAAAATTCTGTTGAACACTTTCGCCTTCTCATCTGAGTGTTCTTAGGATCATCTGCTTCGTATCCCCTGTAATTGACAACATTCTAGCAATTTTAACAACCCTTAAGGTAAACATTTAATAAATCGGCAATATTTCAAGGTATTTGTGAAGTGATTTTACAAAACAAGCTCAACTCTATTACACATGCACAGATACAAGGCGGCTAATTTTACAATTAATAGGCAGACAAATAGGTTTTAACATGGATGAAGCCTAAGCTGGATTGGAATGCTAACTGAAGCAAGGTCATTTCCTTTTCGGATGCTAGGTAATTTCAGGAACACTTGGGTGCATATCCCTCAAAAACATCCACAAACAACGATTGCCCACACACAGGGAACGTGTGTCGATCTAAAGAATTAGTGTAATTCACCAAACCATAGCCTGTTTGTGCACCAAGTGGACCAATAACCCGAATGTTTATATCAATCCAACTCTTTCAGATCTACAAGATGTCCTTAGGTGATAGACTTTTTAGGGGTTGGTCAGTCTTGGAAGGCTTTAGTAGCACATGTAGACTCAGAGAACGACCTCTTTATCATAACCCAAGATCTCCTATTGCCAGATTCCATGATCCAAAGCAGAACATTAATGAGAACTTAAAATGGCTTCAAACACACAGACAGACTGTTTAACAAGAGAGTGCGAGCGCTGACAGTGTTGACACAGACTTAGAGAGAACATACTGAAAGCTTGTTGACGTCTGAAGGTAACCATTCCTGTGTGTATATATAAGTTCTTAAGGCTAAAGCAATGGAATGATCCTGCCTTTAGACCCTTCAAATAATTCAGATTAATTTATATGTGTGTGGGGACTTGCCAACAAGCTATAGAGCCTTACTTGGTGTGTAAATGTTTGTCCCTTGCCGAAGGACACACTGACTAGTAGCTGGATCTGTTCTTTTAAACAAACACCAATTCGGCAATGAAGCCATACATCTGTGTGGTGAATGACTTGAAGTCTAGTCACTTAAGACAATTTAAGTCTATTTTATGATTTGGAGCAATATTAGGCACATGCATTAAAATAATTGTGTTCATTCACATGACATCCCCTTGTTCCATGCTTTGCCCACATCTTACTGTTGACTAGCAGCATTTTCATAATTATATTAACTCATGCAGAGATAAAGAAAGCTAATTAGATGTAGTTTGAGATTTTGGCCACTGTAAATATGGTGTTATTGAGTCACTTGAAATTGTGCACCATGTCAATTATTTGTGTTTTATGCAATGATTTGAGCCACATACCATCAAAACCACCTGACTTAAACTTGACAGTAATTTAAAAAAATCAAGAAGTGCGTCTTTAACACCTGGACTTCAATAGTGTTATTCTTGGGAATCGCAGACTAAGCAGACTCTGAACCCGAAAGTTGTCGGATTGATCCCTGATTGGGGCTGTACTTAAAATAAAATGTAAAGTGCCTAGTCATTCAAACAACACTGTACTGTATTTTACTTTTTAACAACTGTGTATAACGCAAGAAGATCTATATGCATATGATAATTAGCACATACAGACCCAAATAGTCTAATAGTCACATGTCACATGTTCAGGAATGCAGAAATAATTTAAACTACAGTGAAAATATTGTCCAAATCTGTTAGTGTAGTAGGTGGTAAGAAGTGATCTGAGGTAGATGTAGGAATTGCCTTATAGTGAAATACACATTTGGTAAATTGGTAGCAACATGTGTGGTTTTAAGTTAACTGAGCACCAATTAATCAGAATTTAATGGTCACAGTGATGTACAAGTTACAAAATACTACTGTACATCGATATACTCAAGCCAAACTCCAATGCATTTATAGGTCTTAACATACTGTTCTCAAACTGAGTCCCATTCTTAACCAGGATGTGTTGTGTCAATTGGGTTGCAGTAGACTTCGATTAAACAACAGCGTCGCCACAAGAATCAAAGCTGAGATGACATTGTCAAAAAATTTAGTTTACAAGCTTAGTATTCTGCAATCCTGTCAAAAATGCACAGATCAAATGTTCAATTGTTCTACAAAGCAAATGTATTATTTGATAATAATTCTTTGTAAATTCAATGACAAAATTATTGAATTACTTATTTTGCTACACCATGAATTAGTGAAATACAGCTGTCATGCTTGTGTGTGAGATGGAGGAGTCAAAGGCAGATAAGATGTTCTCAATATATTTGTTAACTGGGAGGAATAGATGTATACCCATCCAGATAATAATATACATATATAAAATAATATACACATATAAAAGAAAGTGGAAAGCTGATGGCCACTAAACTCCTTTAACAATGTACATGGAAAAAATGTAATGTAGAAAGAACCTCTTCACAGCACCTCGCTGACATTACTTCAAAATAACATTCTTGTGTTAAAGGACACCCTTCGATATAAACTGTCAGAGTTGCAGACAGCAGGCAGTCAGGTTCTATGCATTGTAAGTGGTCAAAGATTGTGCAGTCTATTTATAAGAATGCAATGGTAATTGTTAGTATTATCCCATGCCATCCATCATTGTTTCCAATGTAATTTACAGAGCATCAATATTTGTCTCCTCACATATCTCAGAGTGCAATTTTACCAGACTGTCTCTTTAAGAACAGACTCATATCCCCTGCCTCTCTACCCTTCAGCATGCAATAATGTCAAGATTCCCAAGCTAAGCCGCTACCATTGTTATTACCTTTTTTGGATGTGTTTGGCTTTATCTCTGGGTCTTAGTTTGTCCATGTGACTGTTTCCTCTGTCCATCTTTAACTTGGCATGTGTGTTGAATTTCATCCCAAGATGTTTTCTGCTGACAGGCACAAGCTGGACAATTTGAAGATCCAAGTGAGTTAATAAATCATGTTCCGTGTGATCATAAATTGTTGAGAAAAATATAATTACATATAAAGTATGTATGTGTTCAAAATATACTCAAATAATTCAAATTATATGGTACTACACAACAGTCATTGAATGCTTAAATATTTTATTAATAAGACTTGGTTAATTAAGACTTCAATTTCTTACAACTTATGTCCAAATATGTCCACATATTCACTACAGTATATAGACCTACCCATCACACCCATATGAGCTTGTTGGACATACCATTCCAAACCATGGGCATTAATATGGTGTTGGTCCACCCTTAGCAGTGATAACATGGAACCACTCATATGGGAAGGCTTTCCACAAGATTTTGGAGTGTCTGATAATTTGTGCAATTCATTGTCAACCTTTGACATGGTTTGTATCCCTTAGAGCATCTAAGGTCATGGCTATATCACAGCAACTTGGTTTTCATGATGTTTAATGGTCATGGCTAGGAGGGATACAGCTCATGTCAAAGTGGCATCAAACTCCCATGAGAGTTCAAAGGTTGCCTAGATATGTATTGGGACTCAGGATAGGGTTGTTCAGTATCGTTTAGGTTAGATAGAAATAATTGTTTTCCCCTAAAAAGGGAGTTCATATCTTAACAGTAACCTATAAAACAAATGGAATGAGTAAAGGAAATATCAGTCAGGGTGACTGGCAAGATGTGAACTCCCTTTACTTAATAATGTTGGTCTGAAGTAGGGACTTCCCAAAACTTGTAAACTCAAAGTTACTCAGAAAAGTACTTTTACTCAAGTAAATGTCCACCTCTGCAGCATATCTGCAGCCAATTATACTATTGATATTTTTGATGTGGGTAAAATAATATTGATGCAAGACACACCACATTTATTTAATATTAGTATTCATGAAAGGTCAGTGAGAATTGTTTAGAGTTTAAGCTGATTGGGCGAGCAAAATTATTCAGCCCCTTTCAGTGCAGCAAACTCTCTCCAGACGTTGAAAGCACAGAGAGCATCATGAAGAATAAGGAACACACCAGGCAGGTCCGAGATACTGTTGTGGAGGTGTTTAAAGCCGGATTTGGATACAGAAAGATTTCCCAAGCGATAAACATCCCAAGGAGCACTGTGCAAGCGATAATATTGAAATGGAAGGAGTATCAGACCACTGCAAATCTACCAAGACCCGGCCGTCCCTCTAAACTATCAGCTCATACAAGGAGAAGACTGATCAGAGATGCAGCCAAGAAACCCATGATCACTCTGGATGAACTGCAGAGATCTACAGCTGAGGTGGGCGAGTCTGTCCATAGGACAACAATCAGTCGTATACTGGACAAATCTGGCCTTTATGGAAGAGTGGCAAGAAGAAAGCCATTTTTGAAAGACATCCATAAAAAGTGTAATTTAAAGTTTGCCACAAGCCACCTGGGAGACACACCAAACGTGGAAGAAGGTGCCCTGGTCAAATGAAACCAAAATGGAACTTTTTGGCAACAATGCAAAACGTTATGTTTGGCTTAAAAGCAACACAGCTCATCACCCTGAACACACCATCCCTACCGTCAAACATGGTGGTGGCAGTATCATGGTTTGGGCCTGCTTCTCTTCAGCAGGGACAGGGAAGATGGCTAAAATTGATGGGAAGATGGATGGAGCCAAATACAGGACCATTCTGGAAGAAAACCTGATGGAGTCTGCAAAAGACCTGAGACTGGGACAGAGATTTGTCT
>JACXGM010002853.1:6696-36179 GCA_016801145.1 Umbra pygmaea | reverse complement strand
CAATTTCTTATTTACAGCAACGATCTGCATCCACACCAGGGAATGGTTAAGCGTATGTTGGCCAAACATGGGACATTTACATTAATGTCAGAGATTCAGTAAATTAAATATTAGTACTGAAAGAGGTCACCACATATGGACAACAGACGCTCGACAACCGCTGTTAGCGGAGTTAAAACAGAGCTAAAACCCAATCCATAGATCAAACTAGATCACGTATTCAAAGTCAAACATTTTTCCTCACACCGCTACCTGGGCGTGGCCAAATAAAGCCTGGCTTGGCTGACTTCACAGTCCATCAGGGACAAAGGGCTCTCAGTCAGACATTGATGAATGGCACTTAAAGCTGGACATAAATGAAACCATTACACCTAACTGATTGAACTGTTCAGGAGCCCTCTAGGCAGATTGATTACAGCGCATGGGAATGGTTACCGTATAGGTATCCAGTCTGGTGTGTGTATGTGCAAGTGTGTTTGTGTATGCATGTTTCACTATACTTGTGAGGGACATACACACATAAGATACACACCAGGAAAGTTAAAAACTATTCAACCTTGTGATGCCAGTGACCATGAAGGAATTGTTATGGATTTGGTAGGATTTGGAAGAAGTTAAAATTTAGGTTTAGATTTTTCAGGTTGGGAATCAGATTTTGAATGGGAATAAATTGTTAGTATAGTAACACTTTCTCCAGAAAAGTGAAACTGGGTTATGTAAAATGCACAAGATTTGTAAATATTGTAAATAACACAAAATGTATAAGCTAGAGATAATATTAAAATGGCACAGGTAATTGGTCTCAACATTCGGTCACGGTTAGGTTAGGTAAGGGTTGGGATGGGTGTGGAGTGTAGGGGGCAATAATAAAAAACAAAAAAGTGGGATTGGAAATGATGCACAATATAGAACAATGACGACCCTGTTGTCAAATACTGAAGCTGACCTTTCCCCCCCCCCAAAAAAAACAACACTTTCTCCAGAATGAGGCAGCACAAAGTGGCATAGAGCTGCCTGGGATATAGGATAGATAAGCCGAATCATTTACTTTGCCGCGTCGCTCTCCAGCGACTCCTTGTGTGCAGATCGGGCGCCTGTAAATTCAATCGTGGAAGTATACCGTAAACTGGCTAAAGGCTTCTGTGTTAGATGAGCAGTGTGAAAATATTTTGCTCTGCGACATGTGGTTGGATAAACCATGTCCGCACCCCTCACCATCGCGCATCTGCCCAAAAGGTTGCGGAGCTGCCGACAAAGCAGGGTATGTCAGAATTAGGAGGGGAGAAAAATTTGTAAAATTTTGATTTTTTTATTGTAAAATGTGTGTGCGAGTGTGCGTGCGTGTACATGAGCTGTATGCATCTATGTTTTAGTGTGCATGTGAAAGTCAAAGTACACTATTTAACTAAAAACTCAATGCTTAGGGGTAGGTCTCTGGTCAGAAGTAACACACTACATAGTGTGGCATTTGTTACGGTGGACTGCCTGGAACTGAAGTGTTTGAAGGCTTCTGCTGAACTCACCCCTCGTCCACTGCATTTCCCTGAGCACTCGTTCACCCCAAAAACACTGACGTTCTGACACTGCCGGTTCAGGCACATCTGCAGACAGACAGAAGGAGGGAGGGAAAAAGAGAGATGTAACGAGACAGACTTGGAGCTCACACCATCTTCTCAGCCGTCTTGAACAGAGGGAATGAAAACCATCTTTGTAGATTAAATTTCACATAAATTTTATATAATACAATTTACCAAGACAAATATGACTCTTCACGTCTTGAATAATTCAGAGAGTGGGTCTTACTCCAACACACCATTAAAAATAAAGTGAAAAAGTTTGATTTTATGACCGAGGACATCTGGTTATGAACTCTGAGCTCTGGTGACATCAGGGCAGATTCCTGGCTGTCCTGGAGGTTGTTTACAAAGCTGGTTTGCATGAGACAGTCTGAATTAAATGTAAAAGTCTTTGAAATCAAAAAGCGGAGAGCGCGCTCAGTACTCTGTTGACATTACCGAGAATATAAGCTCTAGTTTGTTAGATTTCCTAATTAACATGAAAGTATATTTAAAAAATCAATGTCTCCAAAATGACATCTCACCTATATGTTGTAATATTGTTTTATATCCTGTGGATATGACAGATTATGACTTCAATTGGAAAGGAGGTCTGTCAGCTAGTCTTGACTCTCAAACAACATCAAACCAAGCTGACACCTCTGTTATTTGTTTTAATCTTTTCGCTGACCTCTAATTGGCAATCCTGATTTTGGACACCCAACAAAGGGTAAAAACATTTGAACAAACTTTTATTTTTTGATCATTGGTTTCCTCTCAGGATTGTGTCCCCATATTTTCCAAGTAGGCCTGAATGCTCTAGGACAACTGCAGCAAACCTGAGCTAAGATTGCGTAGGAACTCATTATTTCTCTTTTCCACTGTCTGAACATTTTGGCAAGGAAAAACGTTGCCTTCTCTATGCTGACTGAAACTAGTGTTACAAAGTAATCATCCTTCCACATTAACTCCCTAACTCTTCATTGTGTGCAGATCTGAAGGGGTGACAGCTATTAGCAGTGTAAAGGTGAAGCTTGTACCATGACGTTATCAACGTAGGGGAGAGTGGGGTAAAATGAGACGTTTTCATTCACGTAATTCATTCACGTTTTTACTTCCAGTTCATCAACATATAACTTTTTAAATTGAGATAAATTAGTTTTGACGTGAGACTGATTATACCTGATATGCCCCAAAAAACTTTGACAGGATTTTTTGTGAAGAAATAAGCTCACAACTTCATCCACACTTTCTTCCACAGCAAGATGAAAAGGCAAACTAAAATTAGGGTCACATGACAAAAATTGTGTATGGTTGCTCAGATACAGGTAGGGGGTCAACTTACCCATTTGTTCATGTTACCCCACTCTCCCCTACAGATCTGAAAACATGGTAAGGCTATGGGTGCCAGCAGGTGCTAGGGAACGTTATATTGGCTAGGTCTGATACAGATCACATTCAGCTGGTCTTACCATGGCCTCGCCACACTTTGTTCCTGGCATGACAAGGCCGGGGTCAGGCATGTCATCCCCCAAGTACACGTGGGTCCCTCGGCAGAGTATACGCCCACCCTCCTGGAGGGGAATATTGGTTTCTATGGAGACAGCGTTTGTACCTATTACTGGCCGGTTGGCCCCTCCTTGACACTGTATTTTGCCACACTTAGCGTCTCTGAAAACAACAAACAAACAACATTCCATTAATCAATAGATTAGAACACATTTTGATATGTTAGTCTGGAGGCATTCATTCGTTTGATTCAATGACTGTTCAAATAATTTCCTTTGCAACTAGACCACAGTGATCTATTGTTTTTTGCCTGGTGTTTTTGGAACCCTTATCAAACCATTGTATAACTCTTTTACAGTGGAATATAATTTTTGCTGACCGCAGTCACCGAGACAGGCGGTGGTTGTGGCCAAGTTCACGCCTTTGTCTCTGTCTAACAGGGTCTCCAGTGAATAAAGGCACATCATATTCCCTGCAATTACTGCAATTAGAGGTCTGATGTATGAGCGATTTAATGCTTGTTCTGCCATACAAAGGCAATTAAAAATAATCTTTCAAAAGAACAAAACCTGTTTTATGTATTTTTATAACCCATGACAACACTTTCAAAGGAGTGCAGAGTTTTTGAGTGTCACATCTTCTATGTCAAACCTTTTCTCCCTTCTCTCGTTGGCTGCTTGTGGACATGGTTATCTAATCGAAGAGGTGATGCTATGACAACCAAGCCTGTAGCCAATCATTTGGTTTTGTTTGAAAAACATTGGCTGCATTCCTCAAAGCAGGATCAATATATTCAAGAGAATTCACTGTAGCACTTTTGCCAATATACATACAGTACACACTCCACTACAGACTGTACATAGAAATAACTGCAAATGACATTGGATAAAACTGTCTGCTGAGCAACTGAAAAATAATTATATATCTGGAGCCCCATCAGCTGCTCCAGACTGGGGCATCAGTTTTGCAGCAGGGTCCACACCCAGCCTGTGGAGTGTCATGCTTTGTTCCTGCCCCACTTCCCAGCTCCGGAGATTAAGGAGAATATTGGATGCTTGGTCTGCTGTGCTATTGTCTGGTTGTCCAAGGATCTTGGCAAAAAGTCAGCAAATATTGATCACACGCAGAGTAGCAATGACTGCAGATAACCCCATGCCTGCTTTGATATGGACTAGTCTCTTTGCCACTCTAGGACTTTTAAACAAGGTCGCTCAGTGACAAACCCTGTTTGGTTGATTTCATTGTAGATGGAAATATTGATTTGCTGTGCTTGACAGAGACTTGGCAACGACTAAATAATTAAATGCTACTAAATCGTGCCACACCCACTGGCTTTCAGAAGATTACCCAGACTTAAACTCTGGCCGGCACAGAGCAGGGATAGCGAATATCTGTCGCTTACGATTGAAAGTGAAACATTCCAATTTAAAAGTTTAGGTTTGAATGTTTGTTTTTAAATGTGAACATTGCTGCTGAAAATATGGTGCTTGTTGTGTTCAATCGCTCTCCGAAACCAAAGACATTTGCAGAACCTGACACCGATCAGAACTCTGTTTCTAATTAAACTCTACTCATGTGTGATTAAAACATACACATCTATGAATCTCAGAAAATGGACACATTTTGGATCCAGTCTCGTTTCTGGAGATTGAGTTAATGAACTGACAATAGTTTATTTGGGTTTATTTTCTGACGCGCAGTTACTTCCAACAAATTCAGCCTCACTTCAAATGTCAGTTGAACAATATAATCAGAGACTGTGCAGTTCTTTACAACAGTGCTCTATTAAAAACCCAGGGCATCAACCTCAAATTTTCTGCACCCTGGTTTTACACTGATCTACAAACTTTAAAACCTGATGGGTATAAACTGGAGAGAAAACACATCTCACCTTGTATGCAATGAAACTTTTATTTCAGGCAATGTGCCTAATTCCATGAAAAGTGGTTTCATTGCGATGACCTGGACTGGACCCAACACCCTAGGCAACTAAAAAGCTATTTTCAACCAGCTTGTTCTATCAAAGGTGTTTAAAACGTGTTTTCTCAGTCCAGGGCCCGTATTCACAAAACATTTTATCTTACCACTAAAAGGACTCCCAAACAGCACTAAAGAAAATTTGCTAAGAGTTGCATCTTAAAACCTTTTCACAGAGCTGCTGAGACCAACTTTTAGGAAGGAATTCTGTTAACACTTACTCTAAGAGTAGAGGCGTGGTTGACCCTGTTGCTATGGATGATGTAATGTTCCATGAACGAGCTTATGTTCTATGCCCACAGTGATTGGCTGATAGGGGATGGGTGTGTCACTGAATTAATCACAGCAATGTTTGATGTAGCCATACTGAAATAAAGATATTCAAATTAATATGTAGCCGTAGTGTGATTAAACATGAAACTGAGATATATATACTGACTCGTCAATATATAATTCTCTGTTACATGTTTAATCAGTGACACTACGGTTAAACTTTTATATTCATATCTATATTATGTTCAGCAAATTGTCAGCCTCTAACACGTCAGGCAGCTTGTAAACAAGTAGCGGGGTGGCGGATATGCAACACTGTTTTCATAATTATACTAGAACGTGAACTGACGCTACATCGGGCAAAACAAATCGAAACCCAAACTGGATGCAAGGACAACTTTTACTTCTCTGCTAACTTGTGCTTGAGAGGAAGGACATCATGAAAGAGATATTTAGAAGTTGGAATAACTTCAAAAACCAAAACAGACACTTGGGAATATACGGTATGTGCCTGCAAATAAATGCGTCTTTCTGTGAATTGCGCTGGTATTTTTTGGAGTCTCAGAAGGGCAAATATATTGCAGAATCAAAGCGACAAATACTGCCACAGGTTATAGGACAATAGGGTAATTAACTACATTAGACCACAATCATTCAATGTATTTGAACATAAATATATTTATACATAAATTAACCTCGCTATGTCTTTGCAAACCAGACACGTGGACCTCAGGGGGGGCTTGAGACCATGCCCTTTTCCCCTCAGACTCAAAAGTGTCCTCTCGCCTGGTGTTATACATTTTTTTATAATATTGAAAATACTTAAATACTATAAGAATGTATACCATTCACATTATCTAAAATGTAATTGTTGTGTATTTATGGGCCCCCCTCCACCACCTCTAAGAAATGGTTTGTTCCAACTTTACCATACCAGGAAGATAAAAAATGATTCAAACACTGGTACGATGAGTTGAATATTCAGGACCAAGGGGGTTAAGCCAGGCACCGAAAGTTGAAGCACCTATGATGAGACTGAGGCTAAATATGTGAACTATTGTGTCATAACCATGCGACTTTCTGTCGCACAGTTGAGAAATTGCTCTATAGTCCAGGAGAAGCTCGCAGGCAATCGGGGGATGTGGAGGCATACAGTCAAGAGAGAAGAAGTCCATAAAGAGTCCATTAAAAGCATCGGAACCAAAAATTTCAGCAACGTTTTGATGGATTAGAAATACTTCCTACTCAAGCTCTTCGGAATGATTCAGATTTCACTTGGCACGGCTAGGAGAAGAATTTACAACCTTCAGAGACGTTGCTCACGTCACATCTACTTCGTCGTGCTCAGCTTGAGGCTGCGCAGTATGCTCTGCTACCACCGGAAAAGTGCTTCTGATTAGCTTCACGTAGAAATGAATGGTATGGCTCGCTCCATTCTGCATGCTGTCATTGTTCAGTACAATGCTTGCCAATTACAAGACTGTAACGTCCAGTCCTGAATGGGCTGGGAAGGGACTTTGTTTATTTTGAGTTGCTTTCCTGTGTGTGTCCTGTCTCTGGTTTGCTTCCTCATGTATCGTGTTTTGGTTCCCCCTTGTGTTTGTTTCGAGTATTGCTTTATGTTATTGTGTATTTCAGTTACGTCATTGTTTGGTTACTCCCATGTCGTGTCACATGTTTCTGTTCACCTGTAGATCCCTGTTTCTTGTTGGTCAATGTTTCCCTGTTACGTGTGCCTGTATATCGTGTAACTGTAGTAATTCCTGTTTTGCCCCACGAGGCAGTTTGTTTCACTAAGTCTTGGTTGATATTAAATATGTTCGATATTGCATCTCCTTCACACCTGTCCTTACTCTATATGTTCCAGACGGGCACCGTGAAAAAGACACAAGTTACCGGCTGACTTGTCTGGGGTCTATTATATTGTTCAATGCTTAAACGAGTAGCAAGCAATCTACAATTTGTGCTAAAATGCAAGCTATTATTCAATCAACAGGAGAACATTGTTTGTGACATGCAGAATCATTGCTGTGTACACCGCACTGAAAATAAACAATGAATAGTGGGCTTTCTCAGCTGATCTGGGTAGTTATCTTCATTAACTGGCTCTAAAGAGCTGCCAGCCAGTCAGAGAAAATAGTGCAGAAGTCAGAGAAGGCCAGAGTAACAAGACTGTAGCAGTCAAAATGTAGCGCAACGCAGCGCAGCGCAACGCAGCGCAAAGCAACGCAGCGCAACGCAGCGCAACGCAACGCAGCGCAACGCAACGCAGCGCAACGCAGCGCAAAGCCCGAACCAAAGATTGTAAATATCACTGGATGTTACATGTGTGACGTCACCCATTGTTTTGTGATTTGGGTCATTGAATTTGAGTAATCTAGCTAGCTAACTGATATTAATTGGGATGCTAACAAAAAGCTGTATTAAAACAAAATGTAAAACAAAATGTAACGTTCTTACCGGAAAAACTGAAATGCCAAATCCTTTGAGTGTCTTGCCGTACAACCGAACGCCATGGCCACGCCCGAAATGCCCCTTTGCTTTTTCGCTTATTTTAAAATCAACAAGACCATAATTCAAAAAATTAACCCCATTATATATTGCAGAAGGCTTAAATCTAGTGATTGAGACCATCTACTCATTATGAAAACGTGTACTGAGGTAATAATGAACTGAGAAGTGTCTCTCATTCTCATAGACTATTACAGAAACCGAGCTCTTTTACAACCACGCGTATTGCCCCCAGCTGGAATATAGATAGAATGCAGGTTTAAGGCACTTCCTCATTTGCGTCAATTTCCCAAACCGGATGCTCAACCTGTGTCCCGAACGCAAGTGTCTTTGCTAGTTTAAGACCGACGCAGTTGTCAATTTCCTGTCCAGCGCCGGCATAATTTAAATAGCAAATGCACCTGCGCCCATATTTGTGCCCATGGGCGTGCTTGTCTAACAGGAAGGTGTGTTCAGGATAATTCTGGGTGTATTGCTATCTTGAGGCATCGAAAAGTGATCACGCCATTGACCAACAAAAAACGTGGTGTAAAGTCAATAGCGCAGCATGTCATAGTTATTTTAACAACAAATTATTCAAATGCACCTAGGCATATGCACAGCGCGTGCACACTATGCTTGTTGTACACACACAGGGAAGCGCAGCAGCACACAAACATGCAAAATATTACAAATAAAAATATTACGGTGCAAATCCGCCATCATAATAGCAATGCGCGAAAGGTACAAACGCGCCTGGCTCTTAAAGGGAATGGGAGATGAATCTCTGATTGGTTTATTGCATGTTACACCCAAAACCCACCTATAAATTAATGAAAACACTTAGTACAATCCTTTTAGACCATGCACCCGGCGCATGGACCCTTTTTTCCACCTTTAAACTAGCAAAAGTGGATTTGGACACGCTCACAGCGCACTTGCGCCATGTGCTTCATGCCGTGCGCTTAGATCGTTAAAATAGGACCCTTAACCTCAAAATCCATGACAGTTTCACAGAATGGCAGAAAATTCCGTGAAATGAACATGGACCAAAATCTGTGGCAGTTTCACAGAAAGGTCTGTGATGGGCACACAGTGACACCTTGCTGTTAACTCGATCTAAGCCTTACCCTAACCTATAACCTAACCTTAACCACTCAGAAACCTTGCTGTTAACTCCTTGTAACATGTATTATGGTGTAATGTATTGTTTGGAAACATGGTGACAGTGGGGGAAAAAAGGATAAAAAGCACATTTGCAACATGTCTGCATCATGCTAGAATAGAAAACCAAATACATGCAAAGTGTCTGCCTGGATATGCTCACCCACTGTCCCCATCCTGCCAACTTGCAAAATCTACGATATTTACAATCTGCTATGTCATCATGCAATTCCCTGAAACTTCCACGGATTTCGAAGTTCAAGTAAGTACATTAGTTGAATAAATAAATGTAGCCCTAATTGATTTCCCATGATGTGAATACACATATGCATCATGAAACAGGGGACCTACACTGTAAATTTATAAAATGCAAATTAATTATTTAAAAATCATACAATGTGATATTGTGGATTTTTGTTTTAGATTTTGTCTCTTACAGTTGAAGTGTAACTATGATGAATATTATGGACCTCTACATGCTTTGTAAGTAGGAAAACCTGCAAAATCAGCAGTGTATCAAATACCTGTTCTCCCCACTGTAGATCAAAACCTGAAAAAATACACTTGAGAAAACAGTTTTTTTGATAAATAGTTCTCATGCCAAGAAAGCTATAGGTCCCTGCTTAATTTGTTTCTGGTATTATTTTTCTATGAGTGTAATAAAATGACTAAAAACGTAAATCTAAACCTTCTAATCATTCACGGGGTCCTAAAGTGCATCATCCTAAGGACATTACTACATACTGTCTGTGTATAATAGCTAGCTTTATAATGTTTTGCTGTATGTTACAAAACAACTATATCGAAATGCGCATATCACACGTCACATTTATATTTTTGGAACTGCGCAGTTAAGGCGGCAATCGGGTCTTGTCTAGGCAGACACCTTGACAGCAAAGTGCTGCGGGAAACCCTGATATATTACTCAATAGTAGGTACTGGTATTTTACAGTTTTAAACCAAAGTTTGTTTTTATGTTGGAAGTGAACTTCTCTGATGATAAGACCCAACTGGTCAGAAAAAAAATCCCATTAGATGCATTGTTAGTGTTTACATTCTTTTCGACAATCTCAGTGCCTATCCATGTGTATCGGTTTGTTTCCCTCTACTTACAAAGCCTCACACTTAGCAAACGATCCCTTGGAGTCCTTTCCACAGTTCCCATACGGATCTCCTGCAGAGTTCACTCTTTCAAAGCAGATGCCCGGGGCAGGTTTGGCTCCTGTGATGGACACAAGGGTAATGACACATAACATTAGACCACACTAATGACTTATCAGATCACATTAATAACAATTCAGGCCAGTGTTGTAGTCGAGTCACCAACAGTCGAGTCCAAGTCGAGCCTCGAGGCCCCAGTGTTTGAGTCCGAGTCCAAGTCTGAGTCACCAAAAAAGTCTTAGTCAAGTCCGAGATGAGTCATTATTACCTGAGTCTGGGTCCCCAGTGGTCGAGTCCAAGTCAGAGTCACTAAAGAAGAGTCTGAGTTGAGTCACCATTACCAGTGTTCAAGTCAGAGTCACTAAAGAACAGTCTGAGTTGAGTCATTATTACCAGTGTTCGAGTCAGAGTCACTAAAGACCAGTCTGAGTTGAGTCACCATTACCAGTGTTCGAGTCAGAGTCACTAAAGAACAGTCTGAGTTGAGTGACCATTACCAGTGTTCGAGTCAGAGTCTCGAGTTCGAGTCATCAAGTCTAAGTAGAATTCTAAGACTGCCTACATTGCTCCACTCTGGCACCTTTAAATACGCTCCATTTTTGAGAGGTGTCCACGGGGTCCTGGAAGCAGTTTTTAAAATGAAAATCTATTTTGACTTCAAAACCATGCACCTCAGTGATTTGTAAGAGCTTCATTGTGCAAAGCGAGATGAATATTTGTTGAGGGTGTTACTAGTGGCATTCAAAATGGCTAAAGAAGGACAAATCAAACATAGATGAGTGGATTGATTTTGTTTACAAGGTTTGTTTACACAATCAAGAGAATTACATTCAATTTGAGAGCCCAAAAGGATCATTTCTATGCTAATTGGTCAAAATGGATTGCTCATGTTTCATCAATAAAGCCTGGTTTTATTTAACAGTAACATAACAATGTTAATGTCACATTTTTCAAATTAAAAACTCACTTGCCTTTAAATTCATCCCTTCATCAGAATGTTGGTGTATGTATGTAAACGGGTATGTGTAAATGCTCAGTGGGTACGATCCTTCCTCTATTGCAACTTATTTACTAACTGATATTTGTTTTTGGTTTAAAGATTTTTTATTTTGTATATGACACCAATATCACCATTCCAAAAGGAGTTCATGTACTTTGTTGTATTTTAGCAGAAACTGAAAGCAGCAGAAATGCAGACCTGAGAACACATTCTATCTGTTTATTTATTGCAAGTAATATTGGTGTAATCTAAATAATATAATGTAAAATCCGTGACTGGAAACTTCACGATCCGGGGCACATCTCTCTGCATTTTTTGTGAACGAATGTATTAGGGAGCGCGCAAATCATGCACTATAGTTGCTTATATCAATATCAATTCCTTTGTTACAAGAGCAGGGACAGTTAGAATGGTAGTTATGTTAAGTGAGTGACGTCAGTGAGTGTGTTGTCAAGCAAAGAGAGCGAGCGGTAGCGCTGTCCAACTGAGAAGCGTGTGGCTGTGAGGAAAAAGCAAGCGGTAAAAGAGATCGCAAAGACAATGTGAAGTGAGTTAACTATGAACAATAAAACAACAAGCTTCTCAAGACATGGTAGCTTCATCTGTTGTTAATACTGTCGGGGAAGTGAACGGTGTTACCCACAAAAGACATGGTAGCTTCATCTGTTGTTAATACTGTCGGTGAAGTGAACGGTGTTACCCACAAAAGACATGGTAGCTTCATCTGTTGTTAATACTGTCGGGGAAGTGAACGGTGTTACCCACAAAAGACATGGTAGCTTCATCTGTTGTTAATACTGTCGGGGAAGTGAACGGTGTTACCCACAAAAGAACATCAGCCCGATCATCATCCTGGCTGTTCTTGGAGCCCGAAACAGGAAGTGTAACATCTAATACATTTTTTATAACCTATTACACATAAAAGTAGACAGTATACAGAAACTTCATCCAATTTCCAAGTTTCTTTTTATGAATGCTCGAGTATGATTTTATATATCCTCGAGTCCGAGTCCAAGTAAGAGTCACGACTTGAGTCTACGAGTACTCCATCCCTGGTTCACACCACAATAATGAAACATCAGACCACACTAATGACATATCAGACCACACTAACGACATATCAGATCACACTAATGACATATCAGATCACACTAATGACATATCAGATCACACTAATGACACATAGCATCAGACCACACTACTGACATATCAGATCACACTAATGACACATAGCATCAGACCACACTACTGACATATCAGATCACACTACTGACACATAGCATCAGACCACACTAATGACATCAGATTACATTCATAACAGATCAGACCACACTACTGACATATCAGATCACACTACTGACACATAGCATCAGACCACACTACTGACATATCAGATCACACTAATGACACATAGCATCAGATCACACTACTGACACATAGCATCAGACCACACTAATGACATTAGATTACATTCATAACAGATCAGACCACACTACTGACATATCAGATCACACTACTGACACATAGCATCAGACCAGACTAATGACATCAGATTACATTTATAACAGATTAGACCACAATAATGACACATGGTACCCTACTATAACCTCACCTTGGCCCCAGAGAGTGATGCATTGCTGCTCGTGAGTCTGGCAGATACCGTTGTAGCAGTGCCCGTCCACATTCTGGCAGGCGTGCCCATCGTGCAGGTACACGTTGGCAGGGCAGTGGGGGTTGGCACCAGTGCAAAACTCTGGCAGGTCACAGGAGTTACTGGACTCCCGGCACGGCGTGCCAGCCTGTTTCAGCTACAGACACACAGACAGGTAGGTAGATACACAGACACACAGACAGGTAAGTAGATACACAGACACACAGACAGGTAGGTAGATACACAGTCACACAGACAGGTAGGTAGATACACAGACACACAGACAGGTAGGTAGATACACAGACACACAGCCAGGCAGGTAGATACACACACACACAGACAGGTAGGTAGATACACAGACACACAGCCAGGCAGGTAGATACACACACACACAGACAGGTAGGTAGATGCACAGACACACAGACAGGCATGTGAGGCCTTGAGCAGCATGGAGGTCTGTATTCTGAGAGGAACAGAAGAGCAAAACCTACTGTGCTCAGCTACTACACACCAATAAATAGTATCAAAGAAACTACCCCTAAGGGTAAATACTTGTGAAGAGTAGGATGTGGTCCTACCCACTAAATCAACCAAGTAGAATTCGAAAGCCCAGGATCTTCCAATAATGTCGGTTCTGAAGACCAGAAGCTGGTTCTGAAGGCTTACCTGGCAGTCATTACAGCACTGTCCATGGGCACACACAGCGCCCCCCTTCAGAGTACAGGTGGTGGCGTTACAGCAGGGATTCAGACACTCCTGAACAGAGGAGACGTGGGGGGGGTGGAAGGGTAGAGTACAAAGAGACAAAGGGAAAAATCAGATAGGGTTTTAATTTAGAAACTCCATAATCAGATTAGATTCCACCAGAGACATGAAGCACAGCTGTAATGTTATCAGAGGGAACCGCACACTGGTCCACGCTCCATCTGTCATGCCGCCTGGATAAGGCACTTCTCAAAGGGCTTTCTTCAACAACAGCCTCCTCATCACCTTCCACAGGGAACAATAAGGCCAGGTGCTTGTGGACAAAACACATCCTCCTTCACTAAGCCTTATAGATGTAACACACGCTTTGTGACTGTGGATGTCTGGATTACATTTGGAATTATTTGAACTCAACCTCAATCAGCAGATGTGGAAACCTGGGGGTGCTATAAACGCTGAAGCCTTCAGTATACTCATCGTTGCCGACCTGGGGGGTGCTATAAACGCTAAAGCCTTCAGTATACTCATCGTTGCCGACCTGGCGCGCACCAAGGTGATGTCAAAATGATGTACATTCCGCTGGTTTTAAAGCGCACGAGCACAGGGCGCGCACCTCTCTTTTTTTCAGCGGCGCGCGACAAAGCTTAAACAGGAAGCATGGACGAGTTTGAGGGCACAGTAAACGATTCATAATAACACAGTTAATGGTTCGTAATAAAATAGTAAACGGTTCATAACAACGCAGTTAAGATCATCTTAGCCACTGTTGACATTAACATCAATGCTGCTGCCAGTTTTGCCATCATTTACCTTTTTCTTCTTCTTCTAATTCGTAGAAATATCAAAGTCGGTAGCCTCTCCTCAGTTGCGACACCTCTGTTCAGGAGAAGACTGCAACTAGTGTTGCAAGCACCAGCACGAGTATAAATAGTTACGGCGCTCCCATGACGTCACATTGTCGCGCGCCAGGTCGGCAACAGCGAGTATACAGAAGGTTTGCTGAGTGGAGCTGTCATGGTCTCCTTTATATTTCAGTTGCTACCCTGTATGTGCTGTTGTTTTGGTTTCTGTCTGGTGTGAATTGTTTATGTTCTGATTTTCCCGCTCTAGGTCATATGATTTAGTCACATGGGTTATGTTGTCCAATAGATTGCCTTAATCACTCTACAGCTGATTCTATTCATCAATTATCATGTCTATTTAAGTTTGGTTTGTATGGTATCGGTTGTGGGTTATTGTTGGGTGTCTTGCTGTCAGGTATGTAGATGTCATCTTTTCTAAAGTGTTATTGTATTAGAGAAGTATATTCTCAGTTTTGCCCCTCAAGGCTTTGTTTATTTTCACAAGTCTTTACAGATTAAAATACTGTTTATTTTGGCTTAAAACCTTCGCAATTGTTTTCGTTCAACATTTACACTATGGAAGCCTACAGTTATGACAGGAGCAATGATTCAACTGAAAGAGCTTAGGGACTAACCTGGCTTTGCTTCAGGTGTGTTTCCCTCAATACAATTGGTTCTACATGGGAATCAAATGGGTTATGGAAAGAGTTCCAACATGAACATTTTCCATATGGACTGGCTCATCTGAAAACATAATAATGCAGAAGTTCCCACTCTCCAAATTCATAGTTCTGGATATTACGATATGGTATTTTGAGTGTGAGATGAAGAGTTATCATTGGGTCAGTTGTCAGAACACGGTGATTGTAACACCATGGTTGTTGGTTCGTTTCCCACAGGGGAAAGTAAGAAATAATATGTAAAAAAAAATGTACTTTCCAATTTAAATCGCTCTGGACTCGAACATCTGCTAAATTACTTTTAGCAGATGCATTTAACATTGGAATGGAGATATGTGTTTCTCCATTCTGTTTTTATCATCTTGAATCTACCAATGTATGCCGTATGATTGAAACTATAACTTATCATGAGAAACTGACAGCTGGCATCTTTGTCATCATTACACAGTATGTGCATGTTGATGCCAACAGTCTTCAATAATTCAATCAATCACAGAGCGTGCTGCCAGCTTTGTTTGACTTTCAAAGTTGTGTTTATGCCTCGCTATTCGCTGTGTGTGTGTGTTTGTCTGTTTGTGTGTCTATTTATGCTCCTCCATTCTCCCCAAATAAATACCACTGTAAATGTTGACTGACTGTGTTCAGTCTTTCAGTATCTTGGAGATTATTCTCTAAAGATGGAAGAGGAAAAGCTAGTATTAGTTTTACTTTCTGAGGCTGCTACACAGATGCATTGCTATTAGCAATTCTTCAGAGATATTTTGTAACTACGTATCTTTGTGTTGTGTTTCTTTCTGTCTTTATGGCAGAGCTACAGAACATTTCCCAAAGGGAGTTTTTAGTTTTTTCAATTGTCACACATGTTGATTGTCAAACTAGGAAATATTGGCCGTGACAGAACAAAAAAAGAAATTGTGGAGCACATTTACATTTTATAAATAAAACAATAATAAAACAATAATAATAATTTTCTTGGTTCCTCTAGATCTTTCCCAGCACTGTTAAATAGGTCATAAATGCAAAACTGCATTCTGTTCCCTTCGTCATCCCATCATCATCCCAGCCCGTGTCATCTCTAATTCATCCCAGCACCGTGTCATCCCTCCATCATTCCTGCACCGTGTCATCCCTCCATCATTCCAGCACCGTGTCATCCCTCCATCATCCCAGTCCTGTCTCATCCCTCCATCATCCCAGCACTGTGTCATCCCTCCATCATCCCTTATACCATCATCCTTCATACCTCCAGTTCTCCACAGTCACACTCCTCTCCTTCCTCCACGTATCCATTGCCACACTTCTGTCCCCCGTACAGGACCTTAACCTCAGGCATGTTAAACAGACACATGCCCACCCCTTTCTCCAGGCTGGCAGCCAGGTCCTTCTTACTGCAGGAGCTAAAGATGGTAGGGAATGGGTACCTGGGGAGAAAGAAAAAAGGAAAACATTAAGAAAAGCAGGCGAACATTAAGAAAACTCTCTCTCTCTCTCTCCCTCTCTCTCCCTCTCTCTCCCTCTCTCCCTCTCTCCCTCTCTCCCTCTCTCCCTCTCTCCCTCTCTCCCTCTCTCCCTCATTGTGTTTTGCACCGTTTTCTATAACTGAAGATCTGAAAATTTTTCAACTCAATAGCCGAGAGAGAGAGGAGAGAGAAAGAGTGATGAACAAGGGGGAGAAAGAGGGGGAGAGAGAGCGGGGAGAAGGACTGTTAAGGAGGCATAACAGTTCATCCATCTCTGTCAGATTGTAATCAGTTGTAATGAGCGCTAATTACAAAATCAATTAATGAATCAATTAACCAGCAGAGCAGAACAGCCTCACTAATGCGTTACATCACTGTCTGAACAACATCCAGTAGTTCGGGGACGGCCATGAGGGAGACGAGAGACACAGAGTAACATAGGGAAGAGAGTGACAGGAGGGAGAGGAGAAAAAGAATGAACGGAGAAAATAAAAGACAAACAGCGAAGCGTAAGAGAGATGAGACCATTATATATACAGAGGGAGAGTAGAAATATATGTGTTGTTATTAATAATGTTGTCGTACCGATAGACAGCGAGGTGCTCTGCTATCCTCCACACACCTGGACCATGGTCAACACACACACACACACACACACACACACACACACACGCACACGCACAGCATATCAACCCTTGTGCCCGTTTTACTGGCTCGTTTATAATGCCATCCCTGTCTCCATACACTTCACCATTTCCTCCCTCCCTACTCATCTTGAATGTTAATGTCGTCAGACCTGCTTTACAGCCTTTTACTAAAAAACAAAGTATAGACAACCATAAGCAGACAGAATGGAGAGAGTGACCACACCAAGCCAGGCACAGTGGTAGCCAAACGTCTATATGGTGAGCCAAGCGGGCGGGCCACCACATCAACTGTGCCACATAATCCAAGCTGGGAATGCAGCATGCACAGCAAAAACACCAGTGTTAAATCAACTCTGAAAGTGTTAAATTAACTTTAACACTCTCAGAGTTGATTTAACACTGATAATTTAGCTGTGTGTGACCTGCTTTATTTAGAAATTCCCACACTGCTGCCACAACTGCTGTATAGGCAGATAGCTTTAACCGTGTGGATGGTCTGGCTGTCTCCAGGCGGTAGGTTTGTGATTGTGATCAGAGGCTCCTGAAAGAAGCTACAGTCACGGTCAAACGTTTTGAGAATTAAACAAATATACATTTTCACAAAGTCTGCTGCCTCGGTGTTGATGATTGCAAATTGCATATACTGCAAAATGTAATGAAAGTGATCAGATGAATTGCAATGAATTGAAAAGTCCCTCTTTGCCATGAAATTTAACTGCAATCATGTCAGTGATTGTCTCGTTAACACAGGTGAGAGTGTTGATGAGGACAAGGCTGGAGATCACTCTGTCATGCTGATTGTGTTAGAATAACAGACTGGAAGCTTTAAAAGGAGAGTGGTGCTTGAAATCATTGTTCTTCCTCTGTCAGCCATGGTTACTTCAAGGAAACACATGCCGTCATCATTGCTTTGCACAAAAAGGGCTTCACAGGCAAGGATATTGCTGCTAGTAAGATTGCACCTAAATTCACCATGTATCAGATCATCAAGAACTTCAAGGAGAGTGGTTCAATTGTTGTGAATTTTATTGTTGTGTTTTGTCTTTTATTTGTTAGCATGTGTGTATGTTTATGATGTATGCTGTCTTGTATAATTGTGAATGTATTGTATTTTCTTGTCTTTCAGGACACCCCTTGAAAACGAGATGCTACAGCTCAAGGGGTTATTCCTAATAAAGAATTTACTGTGTGAAGAAGCCTTAAGGGCGCCCAAGAATGTCCAGCAAGTGCCAGGAAGTCTTCCAAAGTTGATTCAGCTGCAGGATCGGGGTACGACCAGTGCAGATACATGCACAGTGAGGTGAAGACTTCTGAAGGAAGGCCTGGTGTCAAGAAGGGCAACAAAGAAGCCCCTTCTCTCCAGGAAAAACATCAGGGACAGACTGATATTCTGCAAAAGATACCGGGATTAGACTGCTGAGGACTGGGTTAAAATAATTTTCTCTAATGAATCCCTTTTCCGATTGTTTGGGCCATCGGAAAACACCTTGTTCGGAGAAGACAAGGTGAGTGTTACCATCAGTCATGCAACGTGATCTCACAGATTCCGTGAAATGAACACAGACCCTTAACTTCAACATCCATGTGAGTTTCACGGAATCGCTGAAAATTCCATGATGGGCCCACGGAAGTGATGCCTGTGTAAATCAATGACAGGCAGCATCTGTGGTCCACACACAGATTCCTTACTCCAACACCTGCGCTCCCCCAGATAATGACGTAGTGTGTAAATAGTGTAGATTTGGCAGGTTGGTAGGTGGTGGATGGGCATATAAACATGTGACTCACATCCCAGATGTTGCGAGTTCAAATCCAGGTGGACACTTCATGTATTTTGTTTTCAATTCCAGCGCGATGCAAACATATGCTTTTTTCTCACCATGTTTCCGAACAATACATTACAACGTAATACATGTAACATAAAGTTAACAGCAAGGTTTCTGAGTGGTTAAGGTTAGGGAAAGGGTTTGGGTAAGGCTTAGATTGAGTTAATAGCAAGGTTTCTGAGTAGTTAAGGTTAGGGAAAGGGTTTGGGTAAGGCTTAGATTGAGACAGCAAGGTCTCACAGAATTCATTGAAATAAACACGCCATCACACCCATTACAGGATTTTCTGCGGTTCCGTGAAACTGCCACAGATTTTGATTGGTCCGTGTTGATTTCACAGAATCCTGTGAGATCAGTCTGAGTTTGTGTGCCAACAGTAAAGCATCCTGAGACCATTCATGTGTGTGGTTGCTTCTCAGCCTAAGAACACAGCCATGAATTAAGAATGGTACCAACACATCCTCCGAAAGAATCTTCTCCCAACCATCCAAAAACAGTTTGGTAGCAAACAATGCCTTTTCCAGCATGATGGAGCACCTTGCCATAAGGCAAAAGTGATAACTAAGTGGCTCAGGGAACAAAACATCTACATTTTGAGTCCATAGCCAAGAAACCCCCCAGACATTAATCTAATTGAGAACTTGTGGTCGATTCTCAAGGTGGACAAACTAAAACCCACAAATGCCGACCAACTCCAAGCATTGATCATGCAAGAATGGGATGCCGTCTGTCAGGATGTAGCCCAGAAGTTAATTGACAGCATGCCACGGCAAATTGTAGAGGTCTTGAAAAAGAAGGGTCAACACTGCAAATATTGACTCTTTGCATAAACTCACTGCGATTGTCAATAGAAGCCTTTTACATGGAATTCTTGTAATTAAACCTCAGTATGCCGTAGTAACTTCTGACAAAAAATCTAAGAACACACAAGCAGAAAATGTTGTGGAGACCAATACTTGTGGCATTCTCAGAACTTTTGACCACGACTGTACATAAGGTGTGGTTTCAATCTGGCATTACACTAATATAATAACAGCTCTCTTACCATCTGCACATTTCAGATGATTTGATTACAAAGTGTGAGGAAGATATGCTGATGATATGCAGGTTGGACCTGGTGTATGCTCTTCCGTCTGCAATTGGCAACATAGTGCCCTTTGATCATGAACTGTCATAGAGAGAATGTTCTGATGCTTTTATGATCAATACTTATTCCATCTACTGAGGTGTTGCTGTGATGGTCTCCATGTCTCTCTGTGAAGGTTACTGAGGATAGTCACCCTGTTTCCTATTTAGTGCACTACTTTTGAACAGGGGCCCATTGCGAACAGGGTGCGATTGAGGAGGAAATCAAAAGACTGCAGTAAGTCTTTCAGTTCTTTCCAGGGATTTGATGAAACGCTCAGACGAAAAGCCCCTCTGTTGCGATGAGACTGTGAGCAGCAAAATACGTTTTCCCAGCACCTCCTCACCATCACCCCCTCATCCAACCCTCCACCGCCCTCTTCTTCTCTGCTCTATTCCCGGCTCTCCATTCCGCTCCTCTCCACATCAGAACAACAGATGTTATGAGAATCTGCTTTCCATTTATGAGAAAATTATAATGGCACACATCTCCGGACACGTCAACAACTCTTGCAAAATGCCTCATTGTGTTTTGGTTAAAATGTGATCTATAAATATACAGTACAATAAGGTTCACTAGATGTGTTCTGAATTTCTCCCTAACCAAAGGGGCCTTTGAATTGTATGTGTGTGTGTTTGTGTCTCTGTGTTTTAGAGTGTGTGTACATTTACACAACCCCACGCTGCCTCTAAACCCAAAAAGGTTTTCACCAACCCTGACCTCTGACCCAAAACATGGCTCCAGCTCTGTCCTTTTTCATGAATGTCATCCTCTGAGAGGTTACCTGTGGTGGAGGATGACAGCTCACTGTGACACACACCAGAAAAAAGATCAAAAGACCAAAGAGAAAATCTTTTGAGGAAGAGACATCATCAGGGAGGAAAGTCAGTACATTATCCTCCCTCCTCATACTTGTGGGCCATGCCGTCATCCTCTGTACATCCTCATGCCGTCATCCTATGTACATCCTCATGTCTTCATCCTCTGTTCATCCTCATGTCTTCATCCTCTGTTCATTCTCATGTCTTCATCCTATGTACATCCTCATGTCTTCGTCCTCTGTTCATCCTCATGTCTTCGTCCTCTGTACATCCTCATGTCTTCATCCTCTGTACATCCTCATGTCTTCATCCTCTGTACATCCTCATGTCTTCATCCTCTGTACATCCTCATGTCTTTGTCCTCTGTTAATCCTCATGTCTTTGTCCTCTGTTAATCCTCATGTCTTTGTCCTCTGTTAATCCTCATGTCTATGACCCATGCTTTGCCTCTTTATTCCTCAATTCCTACCTTCATACAGTACATGTACACAAGTGCACACACACAAACACACCTCTACCCAGCCTCTTCTGTTTTATTCATTTGTTTTCCATTAACTCATCTGGCCCTTCTACAGTTACCAGACGATGTAACGCTTTAGGAACCTGTCGTCTTTATTTACACCACAACACATGTATGTCTGTACAGGCTCCTCCATACCAGCTGGTACTGGGCAGAGTCAAATGCAGAAATAACTGATGTGCTCTATAATGGAACACTGGAAATGGGAAACTAATGACTGTGACTGAAGAGGAGGGGGTAAAGAGAGAGACATGGATAAGGGAGAGAGAAGAGAGAGAGAGAGGGTGATGGGCTCGGGCACTGAGCCAGGGTATTGAGGGTTACAGCTGGTCGCAGAGGGCCGACCGCAGGCACGGGTGAGTGTTTGTAGTTATCTGCAGGTGGAATACACACACTGAGAGTTTCAGTCTGGGGCCACAGCTTGACCTCCTGACCTTTGGCCTAAGGATGTGGGGCTCAAGTAGAACGCGTCATGTTGTTTCCCAAAGCACTCACAGACATTTTGCACTTAGCAATTTAACTTTGAGAGGGTTCACCAGTTCGCAAACCTTGGAGGAATGCCCCTGGGAAAAGTGGAGCAGCATTATAGGGAACACCACTTGTAGTGGTCACACGTAACGGATGTCCCTCTGCTCAACAAGCTTACTTCTGTTTCAGCTCATATAAAACCTCAAACGCTGGCCATTCATTCACATGATTCCGTAACAACTTATCCTGTTGTGCCCCGAAGAATGGATGGATACATGATGAGCTACTGCAGGAGACAAAGGGGAATCTAAATATGTTAGCATACATACTGAACACTCACAAGTTGGGTAAGTTACTTTTTAAAAGGGACTTTTACAATTGTAAAAGTAATCGGATTACAGTTAACAAATGTAAAAGTAACTTGTTACCCAACTCTGAAGAGTGAATAACTACAGATCTACTGCCCTGAGCCACAGGAGGAGCAACACAGTTAAAAGCTGTCTCTCTCTGCCCTTGTCTACCCTGGTCTGACGTGATCTGCCATGGTTTGCCCTGAACTGAACCCATCTATGACCCAAAAGGACACCTGACACACCCAGCGCCCTCGCACAGACAGTGGAACCAGCCTCCAAATTCATAGAGAGATTAGAACCTGTTGCGTACTGACTACTGCCAAGCTAACATGCTATGAGCCATGCCAGGCTAACATGCTATGAGCCATGCCAGGCTAACATGCTATGAGCCATGCCAGGCTAACATGCTATGAGCCATGCCAGGCTAACATGCTATGAGCCATGCCAGGCTAACATGCTATGAGCCATGCCAGGCTAACATGCTATGATCCATGCCAGGCTAACATGAGCCATGCCAGGCTAACATGCTATGAGCCATGCCAGGCTAACATGCTATGATCCATGCCAGGAAAACTTGCTATGATCCATGCCAGGCTAACATGCTATGATCCATGGGAGGATAACTTGCTATGATCCATGCCAGGCTAACATTCTATGGTCCATGAATAGTGGGTTTGATTCCTGAGAAAGTAGAATTGTTAGATAGTAATATGCATTCAAAAGAAAAACTTTGGGTTATAGTACATTAATAATAAGGACTACAAGACCAGGCAAGCCAACATGATGTCCTGTTGAAACTGCAGATGTATGTGACTCATCAATGAGTCATGGAATGTGTAGAAGTACATCGTGTCTGCAGTAGAAGACAGGCAAAGATATTAGTTTTGTATTAATGGTAAAGTGATGGTTGGGAACCATCTGCTGGCCAGGAGCGCCGGTGCTCAGGTGGGATAACAGACTCTCAGAACACACCTATGCACTGTTTGGTCAGGGTTTAATGGTAACTTCTTAACCTGATCTTTTCAGACGAATCATGTATTGGAGCTTTTCTGTTTCGTCTGGTCATCTGGAGCCAGACCAGCAGGCTGAATTCCCCAGAGGAGCTTTCCTAAGTGAGGACATCTCGTTTGGTTTAATGTTTGTTGTACTTCGTTTTTTTTCTCCCTTCTCAATTCCCACTGACCCTGCCTTGTTGGCAGCTCCACAGCTCCTTGGACACATGCGGGATAGCGAGGGGCGATCACAAGGTTCATCCAACCACATTTCACCGAGCTGGCTGATTCTTTTCTTACTTCTTATCAAACACGGAAGCCTTTAGTCAGCTCATGTATGAGATGATTACGCTCACAAACTACAGTATACTGCCGTGATTGAATTTACAGGCGCCCGATCTGCACACAAGGAGGCGCTGAAGAGCGACGTGACAAGGTAGATAATTCAAATGATCTATCCCAAATCCCGGTTGGCGCTATGCCAATTTGTGCTGCCTCGTGCTGGAGGTCCGGGAAAAGTCGGAGAACCCATATTCAGGCACAAACAACTGACTACCACTGTCAGCGACGTCGTGCACCACGCCATGCGCCCCCCCCCCAATGTTTGTTTTACTTAAACAGACTGGTAAGCGGTCTGGCTGTCCGGTCTCATAGAGGGACAGGAAGAACAAGGCAGAATGCCTCTGTCAGGAGCTGAGATTGTGTTTTTGTTTTTATTCTTGATCCCACACATCAACATCCTGGGACTCTTCCTTGGACTAAGGTCAAGCTTGGTTGTGTTTTGGTTATTTCCCATTGTTGCCACTTGGAAAATCTGCTGTTCCATTCTAAAATTAAGACCGTTTTACATTTTGACAATGTGCTTTGTTTATGATACGGTCACAGAAGGCCTGCTATTTACTGCCAGATTGGTGCTCCTAGAGCATTTGACTTTTATTTTATAGTACAGTATTATCTAAAAATGCATCTAATCTGTTTGACAACCAAATGCCCATCAATGTTTGCTTTAAAAACAGAAACTGACCCACAAATTCCTTACATTTCCTATTGTGTGCAAATCCCACTTTCTTCTGAATTTTACTAGTAGGAAAAATGTCTAAAGCAAAAAAAAGAGTACAGTCAGAAATTATATAAATTATAAAACATTTCCTCATTGTGTTTAATATTCTACATTACCTCAGTCATGAATAATAATGAAATGGTTAAATTTGACAGGAAAATTAAGCGCGGGCGTAACATTACAAAAATGGACTCCATTTATGTATCTCTCAATATGCGTAATGTGCTGAGTCAATATTTTATGGATTTTTCAATCTTCAAAAGTATCTTACGCCATTATGCAGCTGCTACATGTAATAACAATGTAAAAAATATAGTTGTCATATTCATTATGGACATTTTATATATTTGATAAATTGGAAGTTTTCCAAGTGTACAAAATGTTGTTGTGCCCCTAAGCAAGGCACTTTACCTTAAGTGGCTCAAGTCGATGTCCCTTCCTATAAGTCACTTTGGATTAGAGCGTCTGCTAAAAGCTTAAAATGTGAAATGTAAAAAAGGTATCCAAACTGCATTTTTAACCTTTCATACATTTTTTACGATTGTTGCTGATAACACTTGTGTATGGTGGTGTTTTAAAATAAGAAATGTCCAATCTGTCTATGTGGATGGTATCAGAGTGAGTAAACACGGCCATGGCGTCCTGTCTTTCCCTGCTACAGCATGTATCTGTCACATCCAGTCCGTCCAGCGAGAACCTTATTAGTCCAAGCTCACAGCCAGGCTCAAAGAACATTCTGGAAACAGAGAATAATCCTGAGAACTCTGAAAATGGCCTCGGTCTTAGCTGAATGTATTTGTGTGTCTCTGTAACAGTTCCTGTAAGGCAGACTGTGTGTAGTTCTGATGTCACTGTATACTTTATTTACTGCTGTAGTAAAATACTAAAGATTTACCTGATAATATTCCTCACAGAACTCATTGGGAGACAGTCAGATATGAGTGAAGCCTGACCCAGGGAGAAACCTCTGACCTTCTCATCAACGTTGATTAGAGAAGTAGGTGCAATAAGTGGACACAAAGTATCAAGGAAATGCAATTAAGATTCTCCTCTTAGCTACAGGTCCCTGCATTGTTATAACAAACCCCTTCCCTGTAGCTGAGAATGATAACAGGATGTCATTAAATGATATTATTTGCTGTGTCCTCCGGCAACTGTTTGGTAGTCTGGTCCAGTTTGATTGGTCAGATGACTTTGTTGTTGGTTGACTGTCCAGAAAACAGACTGCCTGTTTGTCTGCCCCCCATGTCAAGTCACTAATGAACCTTATAAACTCTGTGGATGGAGGTCTACAGTGTGTTGAAAAGATTACCTAAATCTGTATAACTTTTGATTTTTTACAAATAATGTTTCCATATTAATTAAAACAGATTAATATTATTCTAAAATTCCCAACTGCCTAATTTCATTTTTTCCCTGGGCTTCCATGACCAGGGCTCATACAAGAGATTTGCACCATTCAGGGATATGTGATTTTAATTGTGATTTTAATTGTGATTTTAATTGTGATTTTAATTGTGATTTTAATTGTGATTTTTTAATTGTGATCCTCTAACATAAGCTGACATGACTTCATGACATGAGGATTAAATAAATCAATATATGTGAAAATGACTTAATAATTCAAGGCATTAAAGAAGTTACTGTTGATGTGAACAGCAGCACTTTTAAGAGATGTAGAGCCCTCAATCAGAGCAGGCAGAATATCAGCTCTGGTTCTAAAGTAGTGAATAGCATGTAATTTGGGAGACAGCAGTCTGTGCGTGTGCGATCAGGTGCTGTTACAGAACTTTGATTGAACCTGATGTTGGAGTGTTCTCATAACAAGACATCCTGTTAGCCAGTGACCCCTATAAGTTGAGGTTGATTTGCCACATGTTGGAAAATATTACCAAAATGACAAATAACATAAAAATACCCCAGCCAGTAACTTTCAGGATCAGAAAAATAAACACCCCAGATATTCAACGCAACAGTTAAAACTGATTTGCATTATGAAATAAATACTCTGAACATTTCATTCCCTAGAGTAGAACTAACTACATCCACATTTATAACTTGGGAGATTAAACTCACAGGTTTGGGTGTGGAATGGAGAGTGTTCTTCTCTTTTGGACGAAGGGAGGAACACGGGAGGACAGACGATGTCATCTTCAATGGTGGGAGACACCAGCCTGTTCTCATTAGGTATGGAGTAGACGGGGGACGGATGGAGAGAGAATGATGGGGAGAAAGCCACAGTTGGCCGTGACCTCTGTGATGGAACCAGCAAGCATGTACAGATGTCCACTTGGCACCAACATAGGCTTGTGGTTTCACATTATCCCTCACTCCATATCCCTCCATCCTGCCAGGACGCAACGCAATTTACTTGTTCAATCCCTCTACCTCCCTGTTCCTTGATAGAGTCCCAAATTTCAGGACGAAATCCAGTAATATTATATCATTGTGCAAGATTATTATGCACATGTAAAAAAAACTATGTCAACCTAATATGCTTTCAAAAATGAAACAAGAAGTTCCAAAATATAGAAATTATGCTATGAAGACATTTAAAAACATTTGATACAGTGCCTTGCGAAAGTATTCGGCCCCCTTGAACTTTTCAACCTTTTGCCACAATACAGGCTTCAAACATAAAGATATGAAACTGTAATTTTTTGTGAAGAATCAACAACAAGTGGGACACAATCATGAAGTGGAATGAAATTTATTGGATATTTGAAACATTTTTAACAAATAAAAAACCAAAAAATTGGGCGTGCAAAATTATTAAGTTAATACTTTGTAGTGCCACCTTTTGCTGCGATTACAGCTGTAAGTCGCTTGGGGTATATCTCAATCAGTTTTGCACATCGAGAGACTGACATTTTTGCCCATTCCTCCTTGCAAAACAGCTCGAGCTCAGTGAGGTTGGATGGAGAGCGTTTGTGAACAGCAGTTTTCAGTCCTTTCCACAGATTCTTGATTTGATTCAGGTCTGGACTTTGACTTGGCCATTCTAACAGCTGGATATGTTTATTTGTGAACCATTCCATTGTAGAGTTTGCTTTATTTTTTGGATCATTTTCTTGTTGGAAGACAAATCTCCGTCCCAGTCTCAGGTCTTTTGCAGACTCTATCAGGTTTTCTTCCAGAATAGTCCTGTGTTTGGCTCCATCCATCTTCCCATCAATTTTAGCCATCTTCACTGTCTCTGCTGAAGAAAAGCAGGCCCAAACCATGATGCTGCCTCCACCATGTTTGATGGTGGGGATGGTGTGTTCAGGGTGATGAGCTGTGTTGGTTATTCGCCAAACAGTTTGCATTGTTGCCAAAATTTCGATTTTGGTTTCATCTGACCAGAGCACCTTCTTCCAAATGTTTGCTGTGTCTCCCAGGTGGCTTGTGGCAAACTTTAACAAACACTTTTTATGGACATCTTTCAGAAATGGCTTTCTTCTTGACACTCTTCCATAACGGCCAGATTTGTGCAGTATACGACTGATTGTTGTCCTATGGACAGACTCGCCCACCTCCGCTGTAGATCTCTGCAGTTCATCCAGAGTGATCATGGGCCTCTTGGCTGCATCTCTGATCAGTCTTCTCCTTGTATGAGCTGAAGGTTTAGAGGGACGTCCGGGTCTTGGTAGATTTGCAGTGGTCTGATACTCCTTCCATTTCAATATAATTGCTTGCACAGTGCTCCTTGGGATGTTTAAAGCTTGGGAAATCTTTCTGTATCCAAATCCGGCTTTAAACCTCTCCACAACAGTATCTCGGACCTGTCTGGTGTGTTCCTTGTTCTTCATGATGCTCTCTGTGCTTTCAATGGACCTCTGAGACTATCACAGAGCAGGTGCCTTTATACGGAGACTTGATTACACACAGGTGGATTCTATTTATCATCATTAGTCATTTAGGTCAACATTGGATCATTCAGAGATCCTCACTGAACTTCTGGAGAAAGTTTGCTACACTGAAAGTAAAGGGGCTGAATAATTTTGCTCGCTTAATTTGTCGTTTTTTATTTGTTAAAAAGTTTGAAAGTAATAATAAATTTCATTCCACTTCATGATTGTGTCCCACTTGTTGTTGCTTCTTCACAAAAAATTACAGTTTTATATCTTTATGTTTGAAGCCTGAAATGTGGCAAAAGGTCGAAAAGTTCAAGGGGGCCGAATACTTTCGCAAGGCACTGTATGTTTGAAACCTGACATTTATCATACAAAATGTATATTTTATGTACAAAAAGCAATTGGGTTTACAGATTATGGGTTTTTCTTTGTGAAATAATATTTGTTTTTCACACAAAGGGTGACAAAGTTGTGCATTCATCTGCACAGACCCATATAACCTATCGGTGTAGCACTCGCGCAAGTTCGACCCTGCTAAGTGAGAGAGCGGATTGATGGGTGAGTGTCAAATAATAGCTTTTTTTAGAAATGGAGACAAATTATAAAATGTTGTCATTGTTTTCTTTTAATGACATTACAGAAACAACGTTATAGTTTCGTACATTCTCTTATCTTGCAGAACCAAAGCCAGAATTATCATATATTTTATATTTACATGAATGATAGAAATTGTCTAAACAAAAGCTTGGGGGATGAGGGTAGGTGCATTAGTGAAGGTTATGAAGTGTTAGTGCATTTAGACAGACCAGGGCGGCTCCATTCTTTTCTGGGATTGTATGGGTCAACTTGCAAAGCAGTGTGTCTGTACTTTTCAACCTGACAAACTGAAGCTATGGCCTTGAAGACACCGTTATTATTCTGAATGATAACCACATTGTGCTGCTTTCTAAGAGCTGCTCAGTGTGAGTGTGTGCGCACATGTGCCTGTGTGTTTGCGCGCACGGGACGCTCTGAAAGAATTGCTGGGCTCCTGCCTAGAAACACATTGCAGTCAGAGCTATAAACAAATAATTGTAGACCCAGGCTTCTAAATAGGCCTCAGGTGATTTGTGTGTTTGTGTGGGTGTGGGAACAAATAGCCTGTGTAGCTCTACACATGTGAGACTGTAGATCCATTACACATGTGAGACTGTAGATCCATTACACATGTGAGACTGTAGATCCATTACACATGTGAGACTGTAGATCCATTACACATGTGAGACTATAGATCCATTACACATGTGAGACTATAGATCCATTACACATGTGAGACGGTAGATCCTTTACACATGTGAGACTGTAGATCCATTACACATGTGAGACT
>JACXGM010002852.1:0-44610 GCA_016801145.1 Umbra pygmaea | reverse complement strand
ACCAACGTTCGTGTTTAATTACATTGTATACATTTGATCCCGTTCTTTTTGGTTTCACATAGTGATTTTTCTAGCGCACTAAAGAACTTTCCATGACATACATACGGCCTGTCGTCACCACATACGTGTGTTGCTTCTCCCTTTGATTGGTGAGTAGACGGGCGTGTGTCTGACGTTGGCGTGATGTTTTGTCTTTTTCGTATGAATGAAAATGAATGAACAAATGAATGAGCAAAACCCGGTTGCGTAGTATTACTACCAGCAGCATCAACGTCAGCACGAACTGCAAGCGCAGCACAAACTACAAGCGCATTACTTGCGAGAAATGTATTTGAATGATTTCGTCTGATCGAATTGAAATGAAATATCTAATCTCCTCTCTCCACGTAGGCCTACTTTCACGATTAATTTTTGCTTTTTCTGGCGTTTTTTTTTCTAAGTTTGTTCTTTTTCTATGGTACATAGTTGCCTAACTTCCTGTAATTGATCCGAAAGTCCGAACCATCTGTCACAGTTCCAAGGATTGGGAGGCAGGCGCGTCTTAACAGAACATCAATTTATTTTCAAACACTGGGAAGAACTGACAAGAAACAATGAACTACACAAAACAAACAAACCCACAGAACTAAATACCCAAATAACGAGGGGAGGATGTGCAGGTGTGGAGCAAACAACAGAACTGATAGGCAGACAAAAACATGTGACGGGATCATGTGACACAAAGAGCGGGAAACAAAACCAAAACAAAACATATAGGGGAGAAACCACCCTGTAGTGACACAGAACAAGGACAGAGTCTACAGACATTGTGACACCATCCAAAAAGTGTTTTCATACTGCAAACGAACCGAACCATGGTTCAGTTTGGTCCGGACCGAGACCACCTTTTTGATCGGACCAAAATTTGGTCTTTTGATCCAGACTGTGGTCCGAGGCACCTTTCACACCTGCAATTTTGGTTCGGACCAAACTGAAAGGTTTGAAAGTCCGTACCAAATGAGGTATGTGTGAAAACGCCCTAAGGCTGCATTCAGGTCAAGGAGGATGTTATGAGAGATGGAATCTAAGGCTGCATTCAGGTCAAGGAGGATGTTATGAGAAATGGTATCTAAGGCTGCATTCAGGTCAAGGAGGATGTTATGAGAAATGGTATCTAAGGCTGCATTCAGGTCAAGGAGGATGTTATGAGAGATGGTATCTAAGGCTGCATTCAGGTCAAGGAGGATGTTATGAGAGATGGTATCTAAGGCTGCATTCACGTCAAGGAGGATGTTATGAGAAATGGTATCTAAGGCTGCATTCAGGTCAAGGAGGATGTTATGAGAAATGGTATTTAAGGCTGCACTTAGGTCAAGGAGGATGTTATGAGAGATGGTAACTAAGGCTGCATTCAGGTCAAGGAAAATGTTATGAGAGATGGTATCTAAGGCTGCACAGCGGATTATAGTTTTTTAAATTTGATGTGGTTGCTCAGCTGGGGCTTTCTACGCAACCTTTAGAGAACATAATTGAGGCGAAGACAGTAGACGGCAGGTCCTGCACATCTAGAACAGGTCCTGTTCCATTACTATTATCTGGGACCCAAAGAAATCACTTTCCTTATTATCTGCTCACCTCAGATATCACTCGATCTAGGACATACGTGGCTGGTTAGACACAACCCCAGCATTGATTGGTTAACGGGAAGAATTATAAGGGGGAGTTTGACCTTTCATGCCCTCTGTCTGAAGTCTGGCTGTCCCCAGTCTGTTCCCAGTCCAGCGAACAACGCCCAACAGACAGACCAGACCATGATACCAGTGGAATACCACGACATTGGGGAGGTGTTCAGTAAGGAACATGCTCTCTCTCTCTATGTCTCCATTGGTTGGTTCAGGGTGCCACGTATCCTAAATCACGGCTCTACAGCATCTCCAGGCCTGAACGGGAGGCCCTGGAGACGTACATACAGACCTCATTAGCCACGTTCATATCTGTCCCTCCTCCTCACACCTCAGAGCGGGATTCTTCTTTGTGGGAAAGAAATACGGGTCCCTACATCCATGTATTGAGGACTAAATTGTTGTAATTTAAAATCAAAAGGAGATCGTGCTTTCTCTGCGGTAGGTCCCAAATTCTGGAATAGTCTCCCACTCCAGGTGAGGTCAGCGCCATCAATTGCCATTTTTAAGTCCTATTTAAAAACATAATTATTTTCATTAGCTTTTGAATAGGTTCTTTAAATAGGTGTCTTATCATTTTTGTAAAGCACTTTGGGGCAACATCTGTTGTTTGAAAATGTGCTATATAAATAAAGTTGATTTGATTTTAAATGACATTTAATTTTTTTATTTTAATTTAACCAGGAAAGTTGACTAAGAACAATTTCTTATTTACAGCAACGACCTGGGAGCAATTAGGGTAAAGTGTCTTGCCCAAGGACACAACAACATATGGCTCAGTCTGACTACAAGTCTGACTCCCTACCCACTGAGCCATCTGCGTCCCGTATACATAATGATAAAGAACAAGTATCCCCTGCCCTTGATGAATTCTGCTGTAGACTCCCTGCAGGGTGCCACAGTGTTCACCAAACTTGACCTATGGAATGCCTAACATCTGGTTCAGATACGGAAGGGGGATGAGTGGATCACACAGAGGATCCTGGAGGAGAGGACCCTTGGACGTAAGGGAGCGGATATTGAATAATCCGAAACTAATGTCATTGCTAATGTCATGTGGCCGTGTTGGACGGTGGTATAAGCAGACCTGGCTAGGCTAGCTATAACACTGTGCTCGACTTTCCTTCCAGAGTTTTTTGAGGGGTGACGAATTGAAGACCAGTTGGATTGTATTGGTTTGGAGACATTAATGTGAAATCTCTGTTGGGATCCACGTTGCATATACTTCAGAGAGGCAGAACAGCCGAGCACAGACCCCACAGACTGCTTGTTATCTACATTGTTACCGGTGCCAGTGATGAGCCGAAGCAGCCAGGAGAGTAGAAGGAGAGTAGCAGAAGCCCAGCAGTACACAACAGGTGAGCTAGACCAAACGCACATGCCAGATAGGTTAACAGTGTGCGAATATAACCAGATCAGAGTACAACATTGAGAGTTAAAATTGAATTGAGAACTTCAGTTAAAACTTAGGTTAAAAGTTGTTAACCTAGTTGTAAACAATGAAAAAGTAAAAAGAGAACTGGAGAGCATCGGCAGCCAAACACGCCAGCGTTCACTCGTCTTATCCAATGTTACACTAGAATGTAGTTATATTAAGGGGGGTGTCATTACCAACACTCCTCATCTTTAGTGATCACAGAGTCAGGACACTTGTTTAACATCCCAACTGAAAGATAGCCCACTATGCAGGGCAGATGTCCCCATCACTGCCCTGGGGCATTGGGAATGCTTTAGACCAGAGGGAAGAAAGCCCCCTACTGGCCATCCAACACCTATAAACACACAACGTCTGAAGATGTTGAAAAGACGTCTTTGTCATTGAAAAGACATTGAACAGCAGTTGATAAGACGTCTTTTGAATTATTGTGCTCACTGGGAAAAGTATGTGGACACCCCCTACTAATGGTGAAGGAGGGATAATGGTCTGGGGCTGTTTTTCTGGGTGTGGGCTAGGCCCCTTAATTCCAGTGAAGGATCATCCTAATTCTACAGGATACAAATACATTGTAGACAATTGGGTGCTTCCAACAATGTGTCAAAAGTTTGGCTAATGCCCTTTCCTCTTCCAGCATGACTGTTCCCCTCTACACAAAGCAGGGTACATAAAGATGTGGTTCAATGAGTTTGGTGTGGAGGAACTCGAGAGGCCTGCAAGGCCTTCTTGTCCAACGTCCAATCCTTGACTTTACAAACACTCTATAGCTAAATGGGCCAGAATTCCCACAGACATCCTCCAAAACTTTGCGAAAAGCCTTCGCAGAAAAGTGGCGACGGATTTAGCTATAAATGGGGGGGGGGGGGGGGGGGTTGAAGTTTAACTGATTGATTCAAACTTCCTCTAGGTTCACGGTTGAGTCAAGAATAGGGTTAAAGATAATTATCAAGACCAAGTCTTTCAATCTTAAAGTTTATTAAAGTATTTGGGCCAAATACTGGAGAGTTCAATAACAAGCATACAAGGTTGTTAGAATATCAATACAAAGATTAGCATGGTCGACATTAACTTATAAGGCCCAAAACCAGGCATTACCGCTATTATCTCAAAACATCTTACATTGCTCCATGGTTGGTCAATAATTAATTAGATGACGTCACTTATGGTGAATTCTCTATCCCAGGGGTTCTCAAACCTCTCCTCGGGCCTCCCCAGACATGCCAAGTTATTGTTTTAACCATAAACTAGCACGCCTGATTCAATTAGTCAACTACACATTAAGCCTTTGATAGATTTAATCGGGTGTGTCATTTCAGTCTTAAAACCAAAACATGGCCTGTCTGGGGAGGCCCTGAGGAGAGGTGTGGAAACCACTCCTCTAACCACTAGATGGCACTGTGCTTCCCTCCTCTTGCAGTGGTCAGCTTAAACTTGGTAGGCCCACATGGAAAGTAACAGCAGTCCATTCATTGTTAATTCCCATGAGAAACAGTCTTTTAATCAGTTCTGATCTAGGGAGAAAAGAACCCTCCTCACAGCTCCTATGATATCTTATGTTACCTGCTTCTGTCATGGTCAGAGATTTCATTGGATGAACACATTATCGAGTTTGAAACTGCAAGCTTTATCCATAATGGACTTGCTAGGAGGAAAACTCATTGCAGCATCGGCTGTCTTATCATTGTCCCTTCACATTCCTCAGTAATGAACTGAGATCAACAGGTTGTTTCAGTTCAAGGCCCACAGCCTGACTATGGAGACAGTCCACTTGTACAGTTTTCTTGAGAATCATAGCTGATAATTATACATATACAAAACAGTTATGATGAAGTTAATTGAATGCTTTCAAAATAATTACAGTAATGAGCAACACACAGTAATAATAAATCCTGGAAGGGACTGTATATGTATTTAATACAAAAAGAAAAATGCACACTCCAGGTTTGGGCTCTAAGTGACTTATAATCTAAAACAACAATGTTTCGGCATCAATTCTTCAGGGTACTTTATTTACCTCTACCTGCAATTATGGAAATGGACAATGTAAATGTTTTACTGTTCCATACCTGTTGTTAATGAAGCATGTATGAAATAACATTGGCTTTGGTTTAACTTACTTAAACTACACCTCCAGGTATTGTAATCCAAGAAGTAATGTATTTAAAGTTTTTCTATCAGGTAGGGGGATCCATTACATTTTATGACACTGTGCTTGAACGCAAAGGACAAGTCTGATTGTTTTCAGAAAGGTGTTCACGACAGAGGTAACAGTCGTTTGACTAGGAGAAGGCGTTGTGTAATACAGGCAAATCTTCTTCTTTAGTCTGGATTTGCTCCATTTTGGCCTTTCAAACACTGACAATATGGAGGAAAGTTCTCGGCCTCTCTCCCCTGCTATCCCTGCTCACATGTATGACAGTCATCTTCTCCCTCGGATGTTGGCTTCCGCTGCAACAAGAGAAGGCAGAAAATAGGGTTCGGCGTTGAGGTCAAATCAGATTTTGTTACATGTGCCAGATCCAGCAGGTGTAACCATTACATAGCTTTGTCACATAACTAAAGTGGTTAGTGTTGCTACCCTTTAGTTTCGGCAGGTTTAGGATGCTTTTACATGAAAGTTAATTACACTACATTCGAAATTATTATGCAAATTATATTTTACACTGATTTTCATAAATAGTCGATACAAATGACAGTCAGTATAATTTTCAAGTCACCAACCTTTAGGGTATAATTTGAATTTCATTGAACAAACCACCCAATAAAAACAGTACTTGTTTAAAAAATAAACTCAAAATGCACTGTTCCAATTTATTATGCACAACAGAGTTTCAAAACATTTTCTAGGTTGTAAAGACCATTAGGATTTGCAGCATTAGGAGGTCATATTTACTGAAATCTAAACCTGACAGTAGTGCCATCCTGGTTCATCTAATCTCAATCAAACACATCTTAACAGGGCAAGTTACATGTTAACATAGGACCTCTTTGGACTTCTTTGATATCACCTTCACAATTCTTGCATCCATTGAACTTGTGAGTTTATGGAGAGTTTCTGCTTGAATTTCTTTTCAGGGTGGCATAATAGCTTCCCAGAGCTGCTGTTCTGATGCAAACTGCCTCTCACCCTCATAGATCTTTTGCTCGAGGATGTTCCAAAGGTTCTCAATAGGGTTGAGGTCAGGGGAGGATGGGGGCCACAACATGAGTTTCTCTTCTTTTATGCCCATAGCAGCCAATGACACAGAGGTATTCTTTGCAGCATGAGATGGTGCATTGTCAATCATGAAGATGATTTTGCTACGGAAGGTACGGTTCTTTTTTTTGTACCATGGAAGAAAGTAGTCAGTCAGAAACTCTATATACTTTGTTGAGGTTATTTTCACACCTTCAGTGATCATAAAGGGGCTTAACAGCTCTCTCCCCATAATTCCGGCCCAAAACATGATTCCGCCACCTACTTGCTGACGTCACAGTGTTATTGGGCCATGGTGGCCATCCACCAACCATCTACTTCTCCATCCATCTGGACCATCCAGGGTTGCACGGCACTCATCAGTAAACAAGACTGTTTGAAAATTAGTCTTTATGTATTTCTGGGCCCACTGCAACCGTTTCTGCTTGTGAGCATTGGTTAGCGGTGGCCGAATAGTAGGTTTATGCACAATTTCAAACCTCTGGAGGATCCTACACCTTGAGGTTCGTGGGACTCCAGAGGCACCAGCATCTTCAAATACCTGTTTGCTGCCTTGTAATGGCATTTTAGGATCTGCTGTCTTAATAATTAATTTGTCTGGCAGTAACCTTCCTCATTATGCCTTTATCTGCACAAATCCGTCTGTACTCTGAATCAGCCACAAATCTCTTCACAGTACGATGATCACACTAAATTTTTTGTGAAATATCTAATATTTTCATACCTTGTCCAAGGCATTGCACTATTTGATGCTTTTCCGCAGCGGAGAGATCCTTTTTCTTTCCCATATTGCTTGAAACCTGTGGCCTGCTTAACAATGTGGAACATCCTTCTTAAGTAGTTTTCCTTTAATTGGGCTCACCTGACAAACTAATTATCACAGGTGTCTGAGATTGATTTCAGTGATCCACAGAGCCCGGAGACACAATACCATCCATTAGTTTGATTAAATAACAAAATATTTAATATTTATGACAGACACTTAATTCCAATGTGCATAATAATTTGGAACGTGGTGTACATCCAAATGCATTTTAAGTAGACCCCCTTAAGATTAAACACATGTGTTTGTTGACAAGAAAAGTGTTTATTTTCACACCATAGGCATTTGGGTGTAATTAACTTAAATGTAAAAACATCTGCAAAACAAAAGGATAACTATAATAACTTTAGTTCTGTGATGAAGCTACCGATTAAACTGAAATACTTCTGTATACTTATGTATTCCATTTTATTCAAATAATGCACGCTTCACACTGAAGATGAAAAGATCTATTGTCATCCATACATGCATGTCGTTGGTTTCCAATGGAACAAAACAAAAAGCTATGAATATAAATAAATTCTTGCCTAGACTAGGAAGAGATTATAAAATGGCCTGGACAATGTTATTGATACACTTTAGAAGTCATATAAAATTATTGTATATAAGGGATACCTCAAGCAAAACTTTATTTTATTTAGTATCACAGGTGTTTTCAATCACATAATAAGTACCTCACTTTGCTGTTTTCTGACACTGTGTGTAGTTCTATTACACTGAAAATAGAAATAAAAAGGAAAACCAGAGAGTTGTCAGAGGATGATAAAAAGACGGTAATAGCCAAGCATGGTCTACATGAAGGCTACAAGACCAGCTCTAATGAGAGCTTGATGTTCCTGTGGGCATTGTTGCCAATATTATTAAGAAGTTTAAAACCCATGACACTGTAGCCAACATCCCTGAACATGGCCGCAAGAGGAAATTTGAACCAAGAATTAAGAGAACAATGTTATGTATCGAGGAAAAAGAACCAAGGGAAACTTCAAAACAGATCCAAGCCGATGTTAAAGCTCAAGGTGCAACAGTTACACGTTGTACCATCCATCACTGTTTGAATGAAATTGTGCTCCATCATAGGAGACCAAGGAAGACCCCATTTCTAAGAGAGAAACACAAACAGCCAGACTGGAGTTTGCCAAAATGCATGTGGAGAAGCAATGTCTTTTGGACAGATGAACCAAAAGTAGAGCTTTTTGGTAAATCACAACCATTCCATGTTTACAGAGAAAAAAATAAATTGAGCTTTTAAAGAGAAGAACACCATTTCTAACTTGAAACACTGAGGAGGCTCAATGATGTTCCTGGGTTGCTTTGCTGGGTGAGCAGGGCACGATGAAATCAGAAGACAATCAAGGCATTTTGTGGCAGAACATACATATTGAAGTTACTTGATATCATTGGAGCGCCATGCATAGGTAAACAGGGTCTTAGAACCTCTCATTTCCAACAGTGGAGGAAGGCAGGAACCAGTGAAAGAAGAGCCATGATTCAAGAGGAGGTACGGAACCTGGAAGAGGACCTAGCTTCCCAAGGAGCCTGGACCAAATGGGATCTTCCCAAGAGGAAGATCACCTGGGTGGACCTATGGAGACTGGAGCCTTTTCGCATCTCCTTCCTGCTGAGATCAGTGTATGACACACTCCCAACCCCAACAAACTTGCACAAGTGGGGTATGAGAGAGGACCCATTGTGCAAGCTTTGTGGGGAGAGGGGTACCATGGCACACATCCTGTCCGGGTGTAAAAAAGCACTCACCCAAGGAAGGTACAGGTGGCGCCACAACAGGGTGCTCATGATACTCGCCAACACCTTAGAGCAAGAGAGGAAAAAAAACAACACCCATTCGGAGAACAACCCCAATCCAGTTTGTAAGGGAGGGGGAAAAGCCACCAACCACAGCAACGTCAAGAAATAGTCTGCTACAAAAGGCCCAAGCATGGGAAATGAAAGACGACCTGGGAGGAAGGCTGCAGTTCCCTGAGATTTTCCACACAACCCTGAGGCCAGATGTGGTACTGTGGTCTGAAGTGGGAAAAAATATTATCCTCATTGAACTTACAGTCCCATGGGAAGAGGGGTGTGAACAGGCCTTTGAAAGGATGAGTGCTAAATACCAAGACCTTCTGCATGACTGTAGGGGAAAAGGATGGCAGGCTTGGCTGTTCCCGGTCGAGGGCGGTTGTAGAGGATTCCCTGCGCAGTCAGTTGGAATGACAGCCATTGGAATGACAGGGAAGGAGAGAAAGACTGCAGCTCGCAGGATGGGGGAGGCAGCGGAAAGAGCCTCTTGCTGGTTGTGGAGCAGGAGGGAGGAGTTGACCTGGAAGCCAGGAGGGGAAGATGGGCAGTGACTTGGCCACCACTGCCGACCCACCATCTGGAGGGTGTTGCGGATAAGGGTTGAAACACCCAATGAACGATGGGTATATACCGCCTGATGACATCAACCCCTCCAGGCCAAGGCTACATTCACTTAAGGTGAATGAAGGCGAGAAGCATCTTCGGATGTATTTGTAATCCAGTGGCAGAAAGCTGTGTCTCAGTCACAGGTAGGGTGATCAGCTGTCCCACTTCATGGGGTACTGCACAGGATTTTTATCCCTTGTCCTGTGTCCCACACAGTTAGACAAATGTTCCTTATTTTGATTGGCTAGAGTTTTCAAAGCTCAGGACATCGTCTCAATATGTGGGATGCGCGACAATGGATAAAAATGTTTTGCAGTCTGGCATGAAGTTGGACATCTGGGGCCTCATGTACAAATGATTGCACAGCTTACATACCAGAAGATGGCATACGCCCAAAACTGGAAAAGTACCTACGCACAGAAATATTCAAATGTATAAATCCGGTCTTAAGCCAGGTCCAGTTTGCTTAAGAAGATCTGGCCAAACTACTAATTGATAAGTGTAGATCTCTTTCAAAGCTACAGACAGCACTTGATTGCAGTTATTGTCTCTAAAGTCTGTGCAATGAAATATCAGATTAAGGATCCCAATATTTTTGTCTGCCATTTTCATTTGTTTCACTATTTAAAGTAATACCTTACAACATGAATCAAACGCAAACTGTATGTTCTATTGAATTTGAAATAATGAATGGTGGTGGTTCAGAGAAAATTGAGATTTTTGTTTCTTTAAAGTGGAAGAGTACCAATACTTTGGACAAGAACTGCACATACTGAAAATACCAGTTCTTAAATAACAAATAAATACAAATGTCTGTGTGTGAGTTGCGATGACATGGATCTTACTTGTATAGTCCTGGGGCTGCATGGGTTTAGAGATGACCTGTCTGAGTGCCTCCACCCACTCGTGCTGCTCCGTCTCCCGCTCACACATGAAGACAAACACACGGTCCGGCGTGTGCACCATGAGGCCACACTTCCACCTGTTTCCTCTAGTCCCTTTGGGTATGCATTCGGTCACAGAGTAACCATTGCTCTGTGTGCCAATGAACACAACTCCCAACTCCTCAGGGTCCTGAGGTGTTTAACACACACACATCATGAACACACACACATCATTGTTTAACACACACACATCATTGTTTAACACACACACATCATGAACACACACAGCGTTCCAATAAGTAATGATATTTTAAGAGACAAGAATATAAGTGGTAGACATACACATCTCCTATCTTACCATCTGGGTTTTGAAGTAAAAGAGCTTCCTGTCTTGGGAGTCCAAAATGAACCAACGCTTTTTGAATGGCTCTGTTTGCTACAAATACAAATCATTATGTTAAGCTGCATAACCTTTTACTGAATATAACATTTACATACTCTTACACCGAACAGGAAAAATAATTACCATAGGACCTGTCTTCTCCATGTATCCTTCTTTAAGGTAATTTCGGGTAATTCTAGGTATTAGCTGTGAAAATAGAAGTTAAAGGTTATACAGTCGTGGTCAAAAGATGAGAATGGAACAATACTACATTTCAAAAAGTTGGCTGCCTCAGTGTTGATTATGGCAATTTGCATATACTCCAGAATGTCATGAAGAGTGATCAGATGAATTGAAATGAATTGCAAAGTCCCTCTTTGACTTGAAAATTAACTTAATCCCCCAAAAATATTTCCACTGTATTTCAGCCCTGCCACTAAAGGACCAGCTGCCATCATCTCAGTGATTGTCTCGTTAACACAGGTGAGAGTGTTGACGAGGACAAGGCTGGAGATCATTCTGTCACTCTGATTGAGTTAGAATTATAGACTGGAAGTTTTCAAAAGAAGGTGGTGCTTGAAATCATTGTTCTTCTTCTGTCAACCATGGTTACCTGCAAGGAAACACATGCCATCATCATTGCTTTGCACAAAAAGCGATTCAAACGCAAGGATATTGCTGCTAGTAAGATTGCACCTAGAGAGGTTTAATTGTTGTGAAGGCGTCAGAGCACCCAAGAAAGTCCAGCAAGCGGCAGGACCATCTGCTAAAGTTGATTCAGCTGCGGGATTGGGGCACCACTAGTGCTCAGGAATGGTCAGGAATGGCAGCAGGCAGGTGTGAGTGCATCTGGATGCACAGTGAGGCAAAGCCTTTTGGAGGATGGCCTGGTGTCAAGAATGGCAGCAACAAAGCCATTCTCTCCAGGAAAAACATCAGGGACAGACTGATTTTTTTGCAAAAGGTACAGGGATTGGACTGCTGAGGACTGGGGTAGAGTCATTGTCTCTCATGCATCCACTTTCCGATTGTGTAGGCCATCCGGAAAACACCTGGTCCGGAGAAGACAAGGTGAGCGCTACCATCAGTTCTGTGTCATGCCAACAGTTAAGCATCCTGAGACCAATCATGTGTGGGAATGGCAGGAATAAAGAATGATACCAACACATCCTCAGAGAACAACTTCTGCCAACCATCCAAGAAAGGTTTGGTCACTTTTCCAGCATGGTGGAGCACCTTGCCATAAGGCAAAAGTGATAACTACGTGGCTTGGGGAACAAAACGTCAACATTTTGGGTTAATGGTCAGGAAACTCCCCAGAGTTTGACCAAGACTGTATTTGTAGAATTTTGTTTTGTGAAACAGAACTATTTTCTCTTTCAGCTTACAAAAGCTGTAAAAACTGTATTTATTGACTATGAACAGGTGATTTAAACGGGACAATGATTCACTAAACTATGCAGTGCCTTTTTTGCCATTTGGATGGAATTAAAATGAGGACTAGATGATTTGTACTTCAACAGTGTTTGTAAATTGGCACACGCTAGTCTATCTTTGATAGAAATTATACTTTTATAAAATTATATTGTAGGCTGTGCATTTGTGTAATAAAGTAGGGAATCTTTATCCAATATAAAAATAACATCTACCAAAATTAAACCAGGAATGAAATTCCACTTATTTAATTTCCTCTAAGTCTCAAAGAACTATATCGAGCAATTACATCACTTCCGTTTACACTAGGGTAGAAAAATGAGGTAACACGCATGCAATATCCCTTTGAAAATCCAACACCATGAAGAAAACAAAAATCTGGCAGTTAAGAGAGACAGATGGTCATAGACCTTCATAAATCTGGTAATGGCTACAAGAAGATCCACAAACGATAGAATATACCAATGAGCACCCTCAGAGAGGATGGTCAGAGAAGCAACAAAATCCCCAAGAATCACTGTGAAAGAATTGCAGGCCATGGAGGCATCTTGGGGTCATCAGGTTTCAAAACGTACTATCAGACCACACCTCCACAACCACGGCCTCTTTGGAAGGGTTGCCAGAAGAAAGCACTTTCTGAGCCCAAGACACAGATGCAAGTGCTTGGAGTTTGCCAAACGTAATTAAACTTTTGACTGGAAGAAGGTGCTCTGGTTAAATGGGTTTTGGTCAGATACAGCATTGGCATGTTTGGTGTCTAAACAGAGATGCATACAGGGAGAGGCATCTCATACCCACGGTGAAATGTGGTGATGGGTCAGTCATGTTTTGGGGCTGTTTTAATTCCAGAGGTCCAGTGGCACTGGTCAAGTTTGATGGCATAATGAATTCCACCAAGTATCAGGCAATTTTGGCTCACAATCTGGTTGCCTCTGCCAGAAGGCTGGGACTTGGCCAAAAGTGGACTTTACAAAAAGACAATGACCAAAACATAATACAAGATCCACATAGAAATGACTTATGACAACAAAATCAACGTTCTGCCATGGCCATCTCAGTTGCCGGACCTCAATCCAATTGAAAAAATGTGGGCTGAGTTGAATAGGGCAGTTGATAAGCCCAAACCCAAGAATGTGAAGGATCCTGAAAGGTTCTGCACAGAAATGGTCCAAAACCCCTCCAAATGTGTTACTTAACCTTGTCAAACATTACAGGAAGAGACTCCATGCTGTTTATCATGCCAGAGTTGGTTGCACTAAGTACTGAATAAGGAGTGCCAATAAATATAACTTTATTATTCAGAAACCGACAGTACCTACAAAAAAGAATATAGATGACCTGCCATCCTCGGGTCCTCTAGGCTAATCCGAGAGCTAGATATGAACACTGGTCCTCCAATGATGCAGGTAACTGCAAGGCAGTGGCTTTACCGCTACACCATTCAGGAATCCCAATGTGTGTTCCTGTTAAATTTCTCACTCTCTATAACTGACTACTTGTCCTTTAACCTTAGATGTTGACAGCTGTTTTCACCAAGCAAGAGCTTTCCCTCTTTTATTAGCCTCCTTTTCTGCTCAGATGCCGTTTAAGGTCTCTTGTGGAGACTGAGCTTCCATCCAACACAATGTTAATTAGCCTTGACTGAACTCCTAGATACCCCTTTAAACATCCAGTGTTGTTCTCCAAAATTATCATTGATAATGCTGAGGACTTTCCTTGCAAAATAAAATTCAGTGGTCATGTTTATTCGTTAGGATTTTACCCCTGATGTATTGCGCCCCCAATTTGTCAATGGCAATTCCTCGATTTAACCTTGTCTCGTCGGCAACTCATCAGCAGGTGCAGGTTGTTAAAGATGGTTCACGTGCTTCGTCCAACCACATGTTGCCAAGCTATCTGATTCATTTCACACTATTTACTCAACACAAATGCCTTTAATTGATACACACGCATTGAGGCTACACATTCATCAACTATACAACCATGATAAAAGTCACAGGGACATGATCTACAGAAGAAGGACAAGGTACATCCATCTGAATACCCACCCATCCAACTCAGGTGTTCCCACAGTCAGGCCCCATCTGTCTTAATAACTATGTATTTCAGTCAAGTAACAATTTTTACCCTATTTTTGTTTCGCCGGTCTTTCTGCCCCAACTGTGGATAACTGTTTATTGGTAGCTTTCTTTGTTGTTTTAAGTAGCACTGTTTGTTTTTTTGCTCAAATGCTCAATTTGAATCTAGCTAACACCCCAATGTAAATGTATTGATGTTCTGAATCATGCAACTAAGACAACAGTTACTGCCACCACAATCTAGTGGCATAATTTAAGAACTGAAACCTACAGGCCTTCCTCTAATGTATTGGTTTATTAAAAGCTGTGCCGACTGTCTGTGCACTTTACCTCCTTTGTCTCCTCCTGCTTGTCTGTCTTACTATTTTCCAGTCAAATTCATTAAACAAAAGAATTTCTTTAACAAACACTTACTTCTACATCACTTCCTGTGGGGTACGCTGTTTTCAGGTAGGCAAAGCGAGCTGCTCGAATGGCATTGAACCATATGACGATCTCCTGAGCAGGGAAGAAAACATACAGTTGTAAGTGTTAGAGTATATCTACCAACTGTGAATACAAGCAGAACAAGAAGGATGTACGAAATCACAAAAAAAGCAGACTAACTAATTGGGCAATACAAGGTCATGGATACATTCAGTGACACAGTTCCACCTCTCCACTCTCATGAAAGACATAAAGGTTCCTGGTGTGGCTGTCTTCCTGGTAGGAAATCTGCAGACCATGGGCGTGACCAATCCTGTCAGGTTGAAAGGTAACATTCAAGGTTTTGATGGAGATGACCGCTTTGGGTGCTTTGGATGGCTGAGGATACAGAGTGATAATGGCCAGAAGGCAAGTGCAGTGAGAAGCCTAGTTAAAACAGCAGTATACCAGTAAGCAATTGGACTCCTTGCTCAGGCCAAGTCATGACAATTTGTGCAAAATCCTTGGATAAAATAGCATCAAAGATGCAAGCTATTTGTTTTTGTTTATTTTTTTGACCATTTTATTTCAAATTCTCCATATTAACGAACTACATTTTTACCCCGTAACTATTTGAATACAAAATACAGCTGCATTAACCCTCACAAACGGTTTGACGTGTGATTTCATTTCTCGCACAAAGTAAGAGTAAATATCGTGCAAAGTCACACTTTCAAAGAAATCCACCAAAAGCTGTTGTCCTGCAGTAAATATCGTCACCATGTCAATGACCACCCACTTACATCCTCTTTGTTGTAGTAAGACAAGGTGAATTCCTTCTCAGACAGAACAAACTTCCTTCTCTGAAACTCTGCTTTATCCTTCCCCTTCTTCCAGAGATTTCCTTCATAGAAACCTGGAAAGCACCCAATGAAATATATTCTTAATCATGCTTCCGCAAATCAGAGATACATGTGGGTTTATGTTCAAAATAAATGCAACATCTACCATGTCTCTATGTGGTCCTGACTCATGTGTATGAGGTGAAAACTACCTAGAAAATGTTGCATGTCACTTAGAAAGTCCACAGACAAGTAAAGCCAGTTCACCTGTAGTGTAAGACAATGGAGGATACTTTGTCTGGCCTGTAAACTCCCTCCTCTCATACTTAGCTTTGATCCACTGCTCCTTGAGGACTCTGGGGTAAAATGGATGAGTTAATTTGGTGATATATTAAAATAGGTTTAACTGGCGATTGAGATCAGAGAGCTGCTGTTTTAAACAGGGTGTATATTATTAAAAACAAATGCATGTTGTCTATGCGTTCAGTCCACAATTCAGTCATTATTTTTGATTGGCAGAGAGACGGTTGACTGTCTGCTTAAATCATTTGTAATTACATTGTATTTCCACTTCTGTTTTTTTTCAAACAATAGAAAACGTTTTTTCTTCCCCTTCCTGCATTCCTGTGCAGTCAGCAGCTTGCAACTTCTCCAAGTGCAGCCATTAGTTTGTACAAGCAGCCAGATGATTTAACTACATTACACAACGAACATGTTTGCATGAAACAACCAATGAAATAATGAAATGGCTCCACTTACGCACAGTCTTTTTGCAGTGGCCGGTAGTAGAATGCTGGGACAGCTTTCTCATAGACAGCTCTGGCTTTGGCATTTCCATTGGAACTCATGAACTTCAGACCAACAAAAACAAAATTGACAAAGTGGAAATATACTGAATAAAAGATTACAAACCAAACAGCCGTCCAAACTGCTAGACCCGAGAGACATGAATGTGGTCACTATATCAAATGTGGTTCCAGGCGATAGTTAATTGTGATTTGTTGAAGGAATTGTGTGGTTAGTCCTGAGCTGGAACAAAGCCTGAAGACCCATGTACCGTATATCCCCCTAACTGTGCCTGCTGGAGACCCCTGCTGTAAGAGATTCATACAGTACCTCTACTAGCTTGTCATCCCAGTTGTCCAGCCTTATAGATTTAACACGGGCGATGGTGTGTATGTTGCGGTGCACTCCAGAGCAGTCCAGACACACGAACACCCCCAACTTACAGGATGCCCACTCAGGATCTAAATACAGTTACCAGAGGAAAACAAGATCTTCAAATTCCCTTGTGGAAGAATAAATATCGTTTCTCCGGTGACGAGGTGTGAGAACTCTTTGCGAAGAATGACCTGACAACTTTTTATTTCTCATTACTCTTGCAATAGACTGTTCAAAAATATAATGTGAACACTAAAATCACCTTTATTGAAGATCCAAAATCTTTGAAGATCAAAATCTTTACTGTACATTGTGTAATTCGTTGAAAACATAACGATTTTAAAACGGAATGGAAACCAAAATCAACAACCGATTGAGAGCTGGATTCAAACTCACACCAAAAAAATAAAAGTAAAAAATGTAAATCACACGCTGTTCCAACTTGTGTGAATTTTATCGCAGCAACATATATTGTGACTCAGTAGTGTCTGTGGCTCGACATGCCTGTATGCACTCCCGACAACATTTGGGCTTGTTCTTGATGGTAGACGGCGGATGGTGTCCTGGGGGTTCTCCTCCCAGACCTGGATCAGGGCATCACTGTTCAGTGAGCTCCTGGACAGTCTGTGACACTACTTGGCAGCATTGGATGCACCAATGCATAATGTCCCAGAGGTTCTTAATTGGATTCAGGTCTGGGGAACGTGAGGGCCAGTCAATGGCATCAATGCCTTCGCCATCCAGGAACTGCCTACACACTCGGGCCACATTGTACTGCACCAGGAGGAACCCAGGGCCCACTACACCAATATGTTCAGGGTACCATTGGCTAGCATGTGGAGGTCTGTGCAACCCTCCAAGGATATACCTCACCAGACTATCACCGACCCAATGCCAAACCGTTCATGATGGATTAATCTGGTCTCCAGACTCTTTCATGTCTGTCGCATATGCTCAGTGCCAATTCTGGTGTTCTCTGGCAAATGCCAATCAAGCTGCACAGTGCTGCGCTGTGAGCACAGGTCCCAGTATAGGATTTCAGGCCCTCATGCCTCCCTCATGGAATCTGTTTCTGACAGTTTGGTCAGAAACCTGCACACCAGTAGACCGCTGGAGGTAATTTTTTAGGGCTCTGTCAGTGCTCCTCCTGTTCCTCCTCACACAAAGGAGCAGATACCAGTCCTGGTGCTGGGTTTATGTACTTCTACAACCCTGTCTAGGTTTGCTGGTGTAACAGCCTATTTCCTGGTACAGTTGCGCTCATAGGTTTGCATACCCCTGCCGAATTAATAATAGATGTACCATTTTTAAAGAAAACATGAAGTGAGCAGGCAAATACATTTTTTTTATTTCTCATGGAATTCATTTTCAACTATAGGTCATGATAGAACGGCACAATCATAAAAAAAAACATGGCAACAAAAAAAAATTAAATGACCCCTGTTCAAAAGTCTGCATACCCTCAGTTCTTAATACGGTGTATTGCCCCTCTTAGCATCAATGACAGCGTTCATTTGTTTGTGATAGTTGTATGACGTCCTGAATTCTTGCAGGTGGTGTAGCTCCCCACATGCAAAGTCTTTGGTCGTTTTGCATAAACCGCATATTTGAGATCTCCCCAGAGTGGCTCAATGATATTAACGTCAGGAGACAGTGAAGGCCACTCGAGAACCTTCACCTTTTGCTGACCTTGGCTTGGTACCAAGAGATGCTGTTGCCCCTCCGGTGCACCTGTTGTCACATTCATTTGCACCAAAACAAGTGACATTGATTCACAATCGCTTATGCTTCCTAATTGGGCAGATTGATATCCCTGAAGATTGATTGACTTGGTGTTATACTGTGATGATTGCATGTTCCCTGAATGTTTTTGGGCCGTATATTGACTCATAGTACATCATTTGGGTGTATAATGTCCAGTGATAAATTACTACAATTAGCAAAGAATCACTTGCTTCATGATCACTCCTGTTGGATGGAAAACCCTCTGGGATGTTGTTTATCCCATTTTACCAGGTTAAGTAAGTGAAATGTGCGTATAGATTAAGCATATTAGACCTTAGGGGGCGTTACTATGGAGGAAAATACATTCTCATTACCCCTCAACAACACTGCCTTGCTCAAGGACAGATAACAGATGGTTCATCTCACCAGCTTGCATTTCAATAAGCTGTTTAGTTATTGGTCAGATGCTTTTCCTGCCATGCCAATCAAATTAATTTGTTACTTTGATTGGCATGGCAGGGAAAGCTTCTGACCAATAACTAAAAGGCTTATTGAAATGCAAGCGGGTGAGATGAACTTGTATTTTCATGACACCTGAACTATGTATTTGGATCAACATTGTGCCAACCGTTCTCGTACTTCTAATTTAAATCAAAACTTATATTAACAATTATAATCTACTCGATGTGTAATCCTATCCGAAGCGTCATTCACCTATTTTTTTTAAGGGGGCATAGTGTGCACAACACACGGAAACATGTGCCCACAAATACTGATATTAAAAACAAAATCCACTTGGCTCAATAACTTCAACCTCAGTTTCAATGGGCATGACACCTCTGAATACTATGATGTGAAGCAAACTCATCCTATACATTACATTCTAGAAACAAACAACAGCACAGAGACCTATTTCATTATTTGACTATAATAAACAACAATATTTCAACAGAAGGTATTGGCCTGCAGTAAATTAACATGTCTCTATATGCAAATGACATTCTATAATATTTAACCCACTTTTGCCTTCAGAACTGCCTTAATTCTACTTGCAAAAGACACAACAAGATGCTATAAACAGTCTTCAGAGATTTTGGTCCATATTGGTATTACAGAGGCAGTTGGTGCAGATGTGTCGGCTGCACATCCACGATGTGAATCTCTCCTTCCGCCACATCCTAAAGGTGCTCGATGGGATTCAGATCTGGGGTCTGTGGAGGCCATTTGAGTACAGTGAATTCATTGTCATGTTCAAGAATCCAGTTTGAGATGATGAAAGCTTTGTGACATGGTGCGTTATCCTGCTGGAAGTAGCCAATAAAAAATGGGTAGACCTTGAATGTAACGTGGTTATTTGAGTTACTGTTGCGTTTCTATCAGCTTAAACCATCGGGCCATTGATCTTTCTGAAAACACTCAAACCAGCCTGTTTGGCACTAACAGCCATGCCACGTTCAAAATTAATTCAATCACATTTCTTCCTCATTCTGATGTTTTGTTTGAACTTCAGCAGATCGTCTTGGCCATGTCTACCCACCTTAATGCATTTGACTTGACGCCACGTGGTTGGTTGATTGATTAGATATTTGCGATAACGACCAGTCGATTAGGTGTACCTAAAAAAGTGGCCAAATGGTGCCCGTTTTATCCGTGTTGAGAACCGCAACAATACAAACCAGCAGAGAAGCTCTAAAACGGGATTCACACATCTATTTCATTGGTCAAGTCAAAGCACAGATCTCTTTTCGAAGGTAAAAGTATATCCTTTAGTTTCAGCCTTTTACGCACAGCGACTCATCCTCAATAGCGTATACTTCTCATGACAATCAAGAAAACACTTGTTTCAATCGCCCGTTTAATATAATACTGTAGTATTGAGCTATAGGTAACAAAAATACTCCCTTGAATATGTATCATTCATTTAAACAATTTGTATGATTATAACAAAAAATCACAAATTCATTAAAACGGTCATGTAGGTTTTGGAGTTAAAGAACATACTATTTCTATATCATAGGCTCAGCCTCCAAGTCAAACACAAAAAACCTGGAGATGTAACAATATGAACATATAGTTATTGCACTGTTTCGATACCGACAACTTGCCACTCACCAGGCGCGCCACAATCTGCGCAATGATTGTTGTCTGGTAGTTTCACCAATTCCAGTAATATCTTGTTTGCCATGATTTTACAATCTAACGGTTTGGAGAATCCGTATGGTCCAATACAACTCTTGCTTTACTATCAGTTGACGTAAGGAAATAAAACGGTGAACAATGTTTTCATTTTTTCTAAACACGACATTGTAGGTTCATCATGCAAGTGCCTATTAATGTAAAACGAGTGTCATTTTTTGTAACCTCCCACTACCGCATAATAACGCTACATAAATGCAGTTTTGCTTAATATGCAAATGCTTGCCTCTTATTCCAAGCTGCCGTGTTTATTTCCAAGCTGCATTCATACATTTAATTTAAAAAAATACAAATATCTTTCTTAAATGTTAGTCAAATAATCATTTTTGTAACGATGGTAGGAAATTGAAATTTAATCTTAAAGGTTACTTTTTTTATTTCAAAACTGAATAAATGTAAATACTAAAGATTGAAAAATCCTACCTCGAAATGAGATATAATGCGATAATATAATGTATTAGCTTAAAGAATTTAGGCATTATCCTGTGTAAAAAAAGTTACAAGTTCATGGAAATCTAAAATAAACAGATGAAAAAAAGAGAGTGTATGAACAGGACTGTTTTACAAAGCAGCCAACCTTTTGTACAAAACACAGACCTCTGTATGTATTTCACAAATATGTAATTAACACATTACAAACGATTTAAAAATGCTTTCAAATCGCAACTGTAATTTATTACCTGAAGAACCACTTTGCCAAACGCACAAGCAAATATCCTCCAAAAGCTACAATATAAAACAAATGTACTAGAGCAATAAAACCATACTCCTGTTCTTATATTAATGTACAGTTTTAAAGTTCATATTGACCAAGTCAACTTAAGTCACCATGCTTTAAATGTCCGCATGTATTTGAAGTCCATAATTGAGAGACACTAGTCCAGTGATCTCCAGGTCATGGGAAGTCTTCTGCTAGGTGTTGTAGAGTGTCCTTGGAAAAGTCCAGGTGAATGGAATTCAGGTAGTGCAGGAACCTAAAGGTACAGGGAGAAAAATTGAGCAGTTAATTTCAATCACTAATTAACATTTCAGAAAAGAGAAGCTGATTAGAACCACTTGCTCACATACAGTTATTTTACCTTGTCTCTTATGATTTGAATCAGAAACTTTTGCTTGACCACTAAACTATCTGCCCACAAGATCTACCAGATTAGTCGGGTGCATTCTGTGAAAGGTTCCAAAACATGTTTGGGGTTGGATTTTTTGATAAGAGGGCCCGAACATGAATAAACAAAGGATTACATAATTTTTGCCATATTAGTGTTTTTAGTCTTCACCTAAAAACTAAATACATTTTTGAAATTATAATTGAACATAAAATTGTTAGACATATGAACTTAACTGCCTTTAACCGCTAAAAGTGGAACTTCTATTATATTTTTTACATTCAAACACAAACCGAAATAACATGATCAGTTTCTTCACCTTTTCTGACCAACGATACAAGATTTGGTTAAAGTCACATTTCTATACATTTTTACTGGATGTTAGGAAAGACTGCTTAAAGGCTATTGGGAAAATTCTTAAGCAAAATGAAGTGGGAATGTATTTAAACAAATAGATAGCAAATAAACCCCATTTAAATGAGAAAATACCAGGTTTTGCTCAAAATATCAGACACAGACCAGCACGCTCCATGTGTACACAGCATGGACAAGAATCACCAGAGCAAGAGTGATCACTTCTGTTGCTGGTTTGTATTGACATTCCCAGTCTTCAGTTTCTGTCCTAACTGACAAAATGCATCATTCCAAAGGGCTGGAAGGAGCAATGTACCAGTCATTGATTTCAAACCTTAAACCATGTTTGACAGCTTGCAGAATATTCCAGAATTGTGTTGAGTTAGTCATCAGTGTGCTGGTTAGCTGCTGGTAACTAGTGACCACCCTGTTGGAGACACAAGCCTGCATGCACCATATAGCACAACTACCAAGACGCTTGTGATTTAGACTACTGAGTAGATGTGTTTATCAATGTGTAGCTCCCACTGTTAGTCCCCGACCTTGTGACAAGACAAATTGTAGCCTATGTACTGTAGCAGTTGCTGTGAAGTGGTTAAAGAACCATTACTCCAATAAAACACAGCATTCCACCCGACGCATTAAAATACATTAACGCTTTATTTTGGAATGGGCAGAGCTAGATGGACAATGAAAACAGACGTTTAATCTCTGGAGGTCTGAATCATCATGTTGTCAATTTATAATGAAAGAGAATTGGAAGCCCGAGTTGTGACCCTGTAAATCCGGGTTTAATCCTAATCCGGATCTCCAACTGTAACCTGTGAACTCTCACCTCCGTTTAACCTTGCCCTGCTCCTTCAGAGCCTCCGATCTGCATATGGATCGGATGGAGGGCAGGAAGTCCAAAGCTGCAGCCGCTCGGTTACCCAGGGCCCCTGCAACTCGGGTTGGCAGAAGGTCCATCACCTCAGTCCTCCTCTGGAGAACACTAAAGGAACAGATTAGAAGGTAAACACCCTTATAGGAACACATACGGAATGATTGATCTCCAAATAAATCTATCAAATAAAAAGTATCCCTGCAGACATTGTACAGACTATAATTCATAAAAATGCATATTTTTGTACATTAAACATGATGGATTCTTAATGCATGATAAAATAAACACGCCGTGAACCCTGAAGCGCAAAAACTCACGTTGGTTCACAGAGGGTCTCCTGAGTGAGTCTGAATCCGTGTCTGTGTGAGGCCACAGGGAGCGTGAGCTCCACCACCGCCTCCTTCCTCAGCTCCTCCTCTAGACCCTGGGCTTCACCCCACGCCACCTCCACTCCGGCCCGACACCTCTGAAAGCTCAGAGCCTCCACAGCCGTCTGGATCTGCCCAACCCTCTCCTCCACCACCCAGCTCCCCGCATTGCCCTCCTCCCTGGGCTCGTCAGTCATTCCGTCTTTCAACCCAACTGGGGCTCTCAGGCCAAATATCCTTTCAGGGTGTCCGGCTCCCCCTGGTGGTGAGGCGTGGAGGCGCAGACAGGAGTCCAGGAGAGACATGTGGTCAAGAAACTCAGCCAGGGAGCCGAGGCAGCTGGATATGGGCCGGCTCTTCAGCCTCTGCTCTGGAGTGAGACACGCCATCCTCCCCACCCGGGCCATGCCTGTACCCTCATCTTGGACCCGGGGGGCGCTTTGAGGAGGGCGTCTGAGGGAGAGGAAAGAGTTATCGGAATCAGAGTCTGAGAGGAAAGGATCTTGGTCCTTTCTCCCAGTCTGCTTCTTTTTCCTCTTCATCCTGGAGGACAGTTTCACAGGGCTGCCATTCGGCTCTAACCCCTCTGCCGCCTGCTGGATGTTGGCGTGGGACAGCAGGTCACCTCTCCTCCTGCGCTGTGTTAGCACTGAATCAGTGTCTGGCTTCACACTAGCCGTACCAGCCACTACTTCCTGTGGATCTGCACTGGGCTGGTCTGGTGAAGGGTGTCTGTGGGCTGTGAGCGATGTGGTGGGTAGGGGCAGAAGAGCCTCCATGTTAGAGTACAGCAGATGCACTCCTCTGGTCCTGCAGGCGGTCAGTAGCTCCCAGCAGCCTGGCTCTACAGCAGACTGAGGACAACACACACACACACTCATGTCTTTCTTGCTCCGAGTTCATTTCTTTAAACTTTTTGTATGCAAGGGGTGATTTCTGCAGATACAGTAGGGATGGACTGACACGGGGCTTAAGTACTTGTAGTTGGAGAGAGCCCAGATACTCCAAACCGATACTGCCTGCATCTGTCAGAGTGCCATGCTATGCCACACTTTACAGATTAGCCAAGGACTGCCATATTTGTTTTCTTTAAGTGCCAGAGGGAATAACGCAGCAGAGGAAAACCGTTGTATGGCTCAACTATTTAATGATTGGTAGAACAACAATACCAACCAACGAGTTATATGGGATAATGCTTCCCTGCAATAAGAGGTGCTTTGTTGCACACAAATTTACAACCTAAAACACATAATAAATAACCAAAGTAAACTATTGAGATTACTAATAATAAATATTACACAATCTTGACCTACAATATGCATGATAAACATCTAAGGGCATCGCAGATTTTAGCTTGATAAGTGACATTTGGCATAGTTATTATAAATACTTGTATCGTCAAGTATCCAAAATGAACTACTTGTAGGGCTCAGCGACAGGATGATTACAGACTCTTGATAATAGACTTCATCGATCGTTGATGGGAACCATGTGAAGATGTCAAAAACTGTTTTTAAATTTGAACTTAAGTCACACTGCCTTAAATGTTCAGTATACTTGCCGTTGTCAAGCTGGTGCGCGACAATGTGATGTCATGAGAGCGCCTTAACTATTTATACTTGCGCCTGGTGCTCACAACACTAGTTGCAGTCTTCACCTTATCAAGTCCCGGACTTGTGTTATGACCATTGTCATATATAGTTGTGTATGCAGCTCACTCTGTTCCCCCGTGCCTTTGTCGGTCAATTTATATTTCAAGTTGTTTCATTTCTGAATCCAGCGTCACACTTCAGTATATTTGTGCGCTTTCACACTGCCATCTGTTGTTTGAAACATTAAAGTCCTTGACTGGGTTCTCCACCTGCCAACTGCATTCTTACAGCTATATCTGACAGCTATATTCATTTGCAGCATTTTAAATAAGTTAATTAATGTGCATTAATACATTGCAGGAGCATTATTCCAGCCAATTCACCCCTCGTAGTGCAAAGAATAAATGCCAATTTCATGGATAAAAAAAGATGATTATATCATCTATCGACGATGTTTGGACATTTCCATTGGACTATGGATAAAGTCGAACATCGCCCAGCCCTATTACTTGGTACCATTTTCATCAAAAGTGGTCTCGGCACATCTAAGATATAGGACCATTAAGAAGCACTGCATACGATCATAGTAATACAAAAGGCATTTTTGGACCGCATGAAGAGCAGAGTTCAGAATAAAAAGAGAATGTCTGTGAACATTTTAAGAAACTAAGTACCTAATGGCCACCATACATTGGCAAAGTGGATTGTAATCCTGACAGATTCACAACATGACGCACTTTCCACACATAAAAGAACTATGAGATGAGCTTTAAGAACCAACCTTGAGCAGGTCCAGCACACCCGTCCTCAGCTCAATATTCCAGAGCCCCAATAAGCTCTCAGTACAGCCAGTGTGACCAGGGGGGAGGGCTTTTCCTGGGGTCAAGCCCTCACACTCAGAGCCCTCTACTGGATCCAGTGTTGTTGGCTGGACATCTATTAATGAAAATGCAACATCAGAAAAACAATGAGTCAGCAATCAGTTTTATTATTTATATGCTAAAAGCCAGCAGAAAGCAAACTCACCTGTGGGGGAGGAGTGTGAGAGTGGAAGAGGGACCTGCTGCCCCCCTGCAGAGCGGCTCCAGAACTGAAGGCCCATGAGGCTCTGGCGTATGTCACAGCCATTGACCTGGAGCAGAGAGGACATGTCCTGGGCATCCACACGCGTGTTCTCAGCTAGGCACAGCAGCTGCAGGTAGCTGGCCACGTTCACCTGGAGGAACAGCACACTCAATTCAATAAGGTCCATTTAGTCATTTTATCTCTAGGTTTAAAACACAAGGACCCTTAGTCCATCAAAATGTAATTCCATTTTTACGGTATGCAAAACACAAAGGAAGAAAACAGTAATGTGAATATAGTTCGGTTCAGCAAGATGTCCTTTTTCCTACCATGGAGGGTGTTTTGAAATGAATCTGCTCAAAGTAGCCATCAAACATTGTACTAAAGGTGGGATCTAGAAGATGAGAGAGAAAATATTAATTACATCAGATAGGAATATGACTAATATATAAAAATATTAACAGGTAAGATTCTTTTATTGATGACAATAGGATCCCTTTCCTTTTTTAATGACAGTATTTTGATCAATTCTGAAGAAATTGAAAAGTTTTAGAGAAGTTTGTTTAATTTTAAGGTCTTACGACAGTGATTTGCATGTCACACTGTTCCAGACTCACCACTGGTAGTGAGAATCACTGGTCTCTTGGTCGTGGTCATGAACGTTTTGATGGCAGCCAGGAACCCAGAGTCATCATCAAAAATGACATCCACCTCCTCGAAGAGAATGAGTGACGTGGCCGTCTTCTTGCTCTGCTCGTTAGCGGGGGGGCAGGAGCCCTTGTTGGCTGGAGCGGCTTTCGGAGGCTCTACCGTTTTAGGGGAGCGCTCTCCTTTACAGGTCCTACTGGGAGCAGCTACATGGGAATGTATCCATCAAAATAGATAGTTAATAAATTAATAGCAATTAATAAAGACCTTATGAGCCCCTACATGGAAAATCTATGTATTCATCAATACTTATAGTAAGGTGAACAATAGATACCTCTGTGTGGTTTTCCTTTACTATGTTGATTTACTAGTGTTCATCCAATTTTGCAGTTAAAAGAAATTGATTCCAATGCTAAGATACAAACCAAGCAATGCAGATAGTGAGCTGCCAGAAACCCGGAGCAGAAGGACAAGGATGTGGCTCTCACCTGTGGACTGGTTCTTGACATGGTTGGCCTGGGCAGGTTGCTTGCTAGTGAGGCTGGGTCTGCCCATTTTGAAGAAGTTGGCCAGGGAGGTGGGAGCCAAAGTTCCTCTCTTGGCACTGCGGGGGGACACCGCAGGTTTCCTTGGAGAGGACACTGCCCTTCGAGGCGAGTTCCCTTTTCCTGGGAAACAAAGAGAAGAATAAACGCCCGTCAACCTTGATTCCTTGTAATCTGACAACAACGACAACCGATCACTTAAAAAACATTAAACTAAAAATATTTTGTAAACTATCCATTTAATTCCCTGACCTTTTCAAACTAGCGGTCATGGAATTTCTTTTAAAATGGCTGATATTTTTTTTAAAGATGTCAAGCTGTTATTGGTTCAAAGATACACCAGGAAAACAAGGACGGCTGCAGTCTTAACTCACGAGGGGAGGTTCCAGCTCTGGTGCTGCTGTAGCTGTTGAAGTAGCACGGCTTACTGGCGGTGACCCCCTGAATGTCCACCTGGTGGGACTGCGTGGCCTCTTTCAGCTGGGATAAGATCTGGCGGCCGTTGCGCTGGGATGAAGCGTTTACCTCAAACACCTACGAGTGAAAGCAGGTGGGACAAAGAAACTAATCTGCTGATTGAAACCTTTTACGTAACATAAAGGAACTTCAACCATCCAAAACAAAGATACACTTAGCACACATTAGTCTTACATACCACACATCTCTGGTTTGATATGTCATTTAACTAATATTATATATTAGGGATGTAACGGTACACATTCATGCAGAACTGTTAGTGAATTGATACAATTACTCAATTTACTAGGTCAATAGGGCTATGGATTTTCTTACATCAATACAATTAAAAACAGACTTTTACGCATAAGATATTCGCAAGTTGTAACCAAGACTATGGTGTTTCTTTAACAAACTGTTGAGTGAAATAACATTAGTGAGCTGGGGTAGTACCACTGAAGGGTAATGAAGCCAAGCGTGAACCCACCTTGAAGCCGAGCTCCTGGGCGCAGGCGTAGACTGCAGCGGTCTTGCCCACCCCAGTCGGACCAGTGATCAGCAGGGTGTTACACATAAACTCTTCCCCCTCCTGAGAGTCCCCGTCCTCTGTGTCCCAAGAGTCTGTGTCCAAGAGAACAGCATCTTCAGTTTGTTATCAAACATTCACTGTGCCATGTGAAATCAGTAGAAATAAAATCCAAGCTCCGGTCATTCGTGACAGTCTCTTACCGTTGCTGTTGTCCTCCTGTTTCTTCTCTTTCTGTCTTTTCCTCTCATCCCGGTCCGCTCTGAGCTTCCATTCTTTTAGCCAACTGCAAAAACAATGGTTCATTCAAAAATACCTGACAAACGAACACAAAGGCCTCCAATCAATCTTTAAAATAATTGAAAACCCTTCCCTAGTATAGTGTAAGCCAGTACATGGTAGCTAGTACCCTCCCCCAGTTCAGCCAACCAGTCCCCTACCTGTGCAGCCGTCTCACTGAGGCAGTGTTCCCAATGATGTCACTGGAGTGCTGTGGTTGGTACTTCTCTGTCCACAACACATCCTCTTTTACCAAGTCTGCTGGAATAAAAATACAGCAACTATAGTCCATGTAGTGTGACTTAAAGAGGAAACAAGCTGAATTTATCACACGTGTCAACCAAATTAGTGACTTGAATTTGAAAAAACCTAATTTATCAATGGCAATGGAGATTACAGTTGTGGTTAAAAGTTTAGCATAATACAAATACTAACACAAAGTCTGCTGCCTCAGTGTTGATGATGGCAATATGCATAAACTCCAGAATGTCATGAAGAGTGATCAGATGAATTGCAAAGTCCCTATTTGCCATTAACATGAACTCAATCCCCAAAAACCATTTCCACTACATTTCAGCCCTGCCACAAAAGGACCAGCTCTCATCATGTCAGTGATTGTCACATTAACACAGGTAAGAGTGTTGATGAGGACAAGGCTGGAGATCACTCTGTCATGCTGATTGAGTTAGAATAACAGACTGGAAGCTTTAAAAGGAGGGTGGTGCTTGAAATCATTGTTCTTCCTCTGTCAACCATGGTTTCCTGCAAGGAGACATGTGCATTCATCATTGCTTTGCACAAAAAGGGCTTCAAAGGCAAGGGCATTGCTGCTAGCAACCATTTATAAGACCATCTAGAACTTCAAGAAGAGGTTCAATTATTGAAGGCATCAGGGCAACCAAAAAAGTCCAGCAAAAGCCAGGACCGTCTCCTAAAGTTGATTCAGCTGTGGGATCGGGGCACCACCAGTGCAGAGCTTGCTCAGGAATGGCAACAGGCAGGTGTGAGTGCATCTGCACACATAGTGAGGTAAATACTTTTGGAGGAAGGCCTGGTGTCAAGAAGGGGAGCAAAGAAGTCACTTCTCTTCATGAAAAAAATCAGGGACAGACTGATATTTTCCAAAAGGTATAGGGATTGGACTTCTGAGGACTGAGGTAAAGTCCTTTCCCCTGATAAATCCCCTTTCCGATTGTATGGGCAATCCGGAAGAAATTTTGTCCGGAGAAGACAAGGTGAGCGCTACCATCAGTCCTGTGTCATGCCAACAATAAAGCATCCTGGGACCATTCATGTGTGGGGTTGCTTCTCAGCCAAGGGAGTGAACTCACTCACAGCCATGAATAAAGAATGATACAAACATCCTCAGACAGCAACTTCTCCCCACCATCCAAGAACAGTTTAGTGATGACCAATGCCTTTTCCAGCATGATGGAGCACCTTGCCATAAGGCAAAACTTATCGCTAAGTGGCCAGGGGAACTAAACATGAAAATTTTGGGTCATGGCCAGGAAACTCCCCAGATCTTAATCCCATTGAGAACTTGTGGTTGATCCTCAAAAGGCAGGTGGACAAACAAAAACCCACAACTTCTCAAAAACTCAGAATGGCCCAGAAGGTAATTGACAGCATGCCAGGGTGGATTGCAGATGTCTTGAAAAGGAAGGGTCAACACTGCAAATATTGACTAGACTATGTCATTTTCAATAAAATCCTTTGACACTTATGGACTGCTTGTAATTATACTTCAGTATACCATAGTAGCTACTGACAAAAAGACACTGAAGCAGCAAACTTTGTGGAGACCAATACTTGTTCCACTCTCAGGACCACGAATGTAGAACTGACTGATCTCTGTCAGTTCTGACGCTGATATTATAAAGCATGAAATCCTCCAATAAACCCCGTTTAAAAAACATTCGTCTTGAGCTTGTGGTGCATTTTGATAACGACACAATCATTATTAAAAATTACAAACCTAATAAGTTACATATAAAAGCATTTGATAGTGATTAAAACTACAACAAGAGGGACATTCGTACAGAAATAAACCCTGCTCTTATAGACACACAGTGGTATGACAGTTAATGTACCATCTTTGACAGAGCTGTCAGCCAGGGGCGAGTCCTCCAGGATAATCACAGGGTCTGTTTTAGAGGGGACTGGCGCATCGTCTTTATCCTGGAGCTTTTTACACCTCCTCCCTCTCCCTCCCCTCCTTGGCAGCTCTGGTTTAGGGGTCTCTACCGCCTTGTCCTCATCCAACCGGCTGGACTTCGGCTTCTTTGCCGCCTTCTCCGGCACCGCCTCGCTCTCATCCACCCTCTTCCGCTTCCCCCCCACAGACTGTGCTGATGCTAGGTCACTGGGGGCCTGGCTGCCAGACTCTGGAGGTCAGTAAAGAGGGCATCCATGGGCAGGCTAGTTAACCATAATGTGGCGTTTGAAGAAAAACTCATACATACAATGGAGTCGCTGACAGGAAGCTTCAAGTTCACACTGTAAATTGGGGTAGTCACCAGCGGAGGCAGGCTATCCGTCTCACCTGAGGCTGTGTACTGCTGGAGGTGCTCTGCCCGCCTGTTCAGAAAGCGTGTGAGGAACCGCTGGACTGGAAAATGCGGGTTGGACGCGCTGATTTCCTCCAATAAGAGCTTACGGACAGGCTCAGAGAAGTCCTGTCTCAAGCCAGACCCCTGCCATGAGCATATCGGTTATCCATTGCTATTAGAAAATGCTGACTCATTAAAATTACATTTCCATGAACAGCACCCCACATAAAGATGAGGATCTCATATCACAAAGAGTATCTGCAACACGGGTTCGTTTTCTGTTGTGCAGTAATTTACATTAAGTTGTTGCGAATATGTAGACGATAACAACAAACATAGAATGTTTCCGCTGATATGACCAATGTGTGAAATGACATCATAACATACCCTTTCGCGGTGGGCTCTGGAGGAGGGCTCAGTCCTGAAACACATGACACGAGGAAGAGACTGAGGCAGGATTGACGGCAGGCTGGGAAGCTCCTGGAGACACTGCAGGTGAGGAGAGTCAGGCCAGGGTAGACTCCAGAGAGGACAGCCTGTCAAAGATCAGATCACAGCATGAATAGACAGAGACTACCTCAGGAACACTCAACACCAAGCATGAAAACACGGTTGAAAACGTCTCTGTTGAGCCAGTATCTAACAGTGGATCATCCCAGGAGGCCGGCGTACCCTGAGGCGTCTGCAGAACATGCACCACGGGCTGAAAGGAGGAGCAGGACGCAGCGTAGGCCTCTTGGGTGGCAGCAGTCTTGGCTACCTGCTTCTTGAAGGACTCTGGTAGGCCACTCTTCAGAAACTCCCTGCGAGCTCTGAACTTCTCATCATCCTGAGAGTTGTCTGACCCATCCCGACTAGGAGAGGTAGCAGGGCACATCAGTGGTGTAAGGTCAAATGTTTTTGACAAACTGTACAATATAGACCAATTGTTTTTGGAAAAACAAGCATCCTGTGTGTGTAATAGATCACCTGCTGTCATCGAAGATGGATATGACCGAGGTCCTTTGTGCTTTTTTCACAAGGAACACAGAAGCTGACAGAACAAAAATAAGTTAAAAAACAGTTAAAACACCTTATTACAACACCATGAATGTAACACGGCGCAGATGGCTCAGTGGTTAAGGAGTCAGATTTTAAAAGGTTTGATTCCCAACTGTGCCAATGCTCCAGGGGAATGTCCCTGTACTTACTGTAAGTCGCTCTGGATAAGAGTGTCAGCTCAATGACTAGAATGTAAAAATGTAACGTACCTGCTGCATTCTTGGTCTCTTTGCTAGCAGGCGTCTTCTTCCCCAGGACGTCATTGAGGCTCCGTTTCAGAGATTTACCCTTCTGATTGGTGGTCTGAGCAGAGCCATCCTGGCTTTCCTCCTCCAGGCAAATCACTGAGCCCTGTACACAGAGCATTCCCTTTAAATAAAGCATTATGTAACATGTACACTACACACCAATCATATCACTGAGCCCTGTACACAGAGCATTCCCTTTAAATAAAGCATTATGTAACCTGTACACTACACACCAATCATATCACTGAGCTTGTCTCAATCTTCTAAACAGGGACTTATTTCTGTGAATGATTTAAAGAATGTTCTCTGGAAGATCAAATCACTTCATAAACAACTGTACAAATCACAGAAAGGATATAGTCAGGCAAAGTGACAAATGTTTCTGTTAATTTGAATTTGTTCCTAAATTAAAAAAACACAAGGGACTTCTACATTTTGCGGCTGAAATTGCCCGCTGTACAGCCACCTTTCAGAGGGTTACATTAACTAAGTGTTCATATGCCCGTACTTCGCCTCCAAGTTAGAAACCAGTAAGGTAACAACACAGACAACTGAAAATTATTTACACACTCAGATGAAGCTGTGTAAACCAAAGTTATCAGTGCAGCATGAAAGTATAAACAGCTACACATTGTACTTTGTGTAAGAATAAATATCACTAAACAGGACGACTGGTGTACCTCATCTTCGTTATAGGACATCTTGGAGACCTGGCTGCGAGACGAGCGTCGTAGGGAGCTCTGGTCCTCTTGATGTACAGCAGTCTTCTTAGTGTGCTGTTTTGCCTTCTTCACTAACTTCTTTGCCTCCTTTTGTCTCTTGGATGCACTAGATTCCTGAACATGAGGATTCAGACAGGTTTAGGAACAATGAATAACAGCTGAGCATAGTGTCCTATTGGAACATACACCAATCATCCATAACATTATGGCCTAATATTTGGCAGGTGGTCCTAATGTTATGTTGTTATGGTTTATTGATGTAATGTCCTATTGGAACATGTACAGTCCTATTGGGACAGAAAATGATAGCTATTACCTTAGAAGCTACGCCTATTCCATTGGCAGATTCTGAAGCAGCGCTTGGAAAGACACGGGTAAATCTCATCCTAAAGATAACAAAAATAACAGTTAACAAGTTTATCAACACAAACCCCCCCCCAAAGAGTGTTGTATACCCAAAACAGTCAGCATGTCTGTAGCACAGCTGTCTTCAGCAGTGAGTTCACCATGTAGGGTCTACTTAAACCACACAATAAATAACTTTGTTTAAAGACATCCTGTTCACCTGATGGGACTACATGTGTCGTCGGGGGGGGAGACCATCTGTGCTCTGAACACCCGGTGTTTGGACCTGTGGACCTTTGGGCTGGACATCTGGATCTGGCCGTCCTCGCTGACTGCCGAAAGACTGTTCACTTTTTTTGTTTTAGTTGTCCTCAGTTTCGGTGAGGGTTCGACCATCGGCCGGCACAGGGCTTCCCTGATGGACCTCCTGATGTGTGTCGGTGTGGAGGTGGTGGGCTCAACTTCAGGTCGGGCATCAGTCTCCTCAGCATCCACAGTTTCCATAGGAACAGGGCCTTCCTGTGTCACAGGGGAGGGAACAGCCTCCTCCTCAGCCTTCCCCCTCCCTCGTCTGGGGGGTTTCTTCTTTGCAGTCTTTTTCACTGGCTGTTCCTGTGTCGGGCTGACCGAACTGGGCTTCTCCTCGACAGCAGTGTCCCCCCTTGCTTCCACTGAGGGCTTTGCCAGCCCCTTGCCAGGCTTCACTGGCTGCTTGAAGGCACTCATGAACTGCTTCCTCTCCATCTGGCTGCACTTGTGTGTGGATTCAACCTCAACAACACTGAGCTCCAGGTCCTTCTCCAGCAACACCACATTTGACCTGCGCTTGGGGGCGGGAAGCAGCTCTAGTGTGGACAATAGACAAGGAGAACAATCTGGTTTCACCTCCACAGCTGCCGGGACCCCCTCTTTTCCCCTGGAGAAGATGGAGGCCAACCTTTTTTCTGGGACTCGGACCGGCTCGTGACCGGGGGAAATGGGGTGCACCTCAGCTTGGATGGTGAGGGTTCGAGGGGACACATGCGAGACTGGCAGCTCATTGACTTCGGGGGCTTCCAGAGTGTCTTTCTCTTCGGTGTCTGGGTCGACTCCACTTCCATTCTCCACCTGCTCCTCCTGACTCTGAAGGAAGTCCGTAAAGGAGATGGTGACAGTGCTCCCATTGAGCTGAGACTCCTCACTGACGTTCATCTTCAAGCTTTCATCACACAAGGACAGTTCAGCCTCCTGGCCCTCTGCCACACACTCCTCTGTGTCCCTTCCCTCCTCTTGACACCGTTTAGCCAAGGCTAACCCTTTCTTATCTGGAACAGGTTTGTTACATTTCCGCCTGTCTTTCCGACATATTCTAGGAGAGTCTCTCTCACAACTTTCCCTTTTCTTTGCAGAAGCTTCTTTTTTAGAGTCCTTCGGAGCCTTCTCAGGACATACAATGTCATTCTTGTCCACAGTGTCTCCAGCCACACCGACGTCAGCGCTAACCTGGGCCAGCAGTGCAGCCGTGTCACTACCCAGAAAGCAAGAGCTGCTGCTCACATCATTGTCCTCTGAACCCTCAGCGTCACCTGGGCCATCTAAGACTATACAGTCCTCCGTTTCAGTAGACCCAGCATCAGCAGCCAACAAATGTACCTGCCGAGCAGCTTTGCTGGGCTTCCGGACCCTTTTCTGAGGGGGCTTAGCTGGCCGGGTTACAGGGCTGTTTACACTGGCTGAAGCTTTCGTGGGCTGAGGCCCAAGGTGGTTCTCCTTAGTCTGCTCTGGAGTACTCCCTTTCTCTCTTGGTGGTTGAGCCTTCCGGTGGAAATAGCTTGTGATGTTGTTGGACCTTGGTGGGGAGAAGTGTGTCTCCATTGGCTTTGGCAAAGGTGAAAAGTAGTTTGTGATGGTCTTCACAGACGGAGGGTCAGAAACTTTATGTGATTTCTTGCATGACTGTAAAAGAGATGATTACTGTGTAATTCATTAAAGTGATGCAATTACATAGAGAAAGCCATTGAGTGTAAAGGCAACTGTAGTGTTTGGTTGGACATACCTGAGTGTCAAAGTCTTCAATGACAGATGCCATAGCAACAACACCCGCCATACCTTCAAAGACCTATATGGAATTATTTGTCGTATCTAGTTAGTTAATGGATTTTGGCTTAGTTGTTCCAAGTTGGTCAGGAAATAATGAGTTTAAGACAAACTGCAGCAACGATAATAGAAACTACACTGAATTGAGACAAGTCACTACTGTAGATAGATAAGGAAACTAAAAACCGAAATAACGCTTACCGGATTATTGTGCTTGTTAAGCACGTTAGAGTATATTTCCTTCCACCTCTCTTGAACGTTATTGTACAAGACAACACATGTTAATGCGAACAGTCATTGTGTGCAACTGCGAAGTTGTTAGTTGGTTAGCTATCTAACTAGAGAGCTAACAAACTAAACAAAGTACAGTTGGCTAGCGAATCAATCCAGCGTTAGCTGGCCACTCTGTAGAGCCTGAATACAACTACAACATAATGTCCACGACAAGTAACATATTGCCATTAACGACAAATTATACACGTATATAAACAAACTATACACATATATAAACAATAACTGTGTATGTATATATATATTACACTGCTAAAAAGTCCTGTCTTCGAAAACCCCGCCTGACTCTTCTTGTACAAAGGGCGCCAAATTGTGCTTGACCTTCCGCGAAATCGACTCCACCAATTACAGTGTCAGAAAATGTATACGTCAGGAACCGTGGTTTGTTTTCTGTCTTCAAAGCTCCACCCCCATGTAAATGTACGTGTACTCTTCACACCACGTCGAAAGCTGACAAACATACACCTGAGTGTAATAGTGAAAACAATAACAACAATTAACAATTGAAGGATATGCACATTAGTAACACAAATATGATTCTAATATATCATATGTAACTAACGAGTGGCACATTTTTGCCTACGGTCTTCATACAACATCTGAAGCTGAAACAGCACCCTCCTGTTTAGTTTAGAAACATTAACTACAATAAAACAATGAATCACTTGCAAACTACGTAAATATTATACTTGTTTATCATAGTTAATTAACGAGAGGCACACTATTTATTTATTTAGAAATGTGTAGCTATAATTGGACGCATAACCTACAAATCCTTCCTGGTAAAGAAAATAAAAAAGATTGTTATGTTTGGCTGTGTGTCTTTGATAAAACAAAAGAGAATGGCCACCTTGGCCGTTAGTCTTTGAATTAGACCCTATACTGGGATATTAGTTATAAAAGCTGGTGATATTGTTTGGTCAAAGTGTCATAAAAAATCACGAATAAACTTAGGAATCCCACCTGCCTGCCCTGTCCCTTAACTACAACGTAGGGACAGCCTGCCCTGTCCCTTGCCTACTTTCTATTAGGATGCTGGCAGTTACTTTTTCTGTGATCCACACAAAACAGAACATTAATGGGCATTTTCTGGGCATGATTTGGTTACATTTTCCCCTTAGTGGGAAGGGTCACTGCAAATCATTACAAAGTTATGCTGAGTGATCACCTTACTCCCTTGATGAAACATTTCTATCCTGATGGGAGTGGTCTCTTCCAGGAGGACAATGCCCCCATCCACAAAGCACAGGGGAGTCCCTGATTAGTCTGATGTGTAATGCAAGTCATATGCTATGGCCTTCACCATCATCAGATCTCAAGTGAATCTAACACCTATGGGAGTTTGTTACCCGTCTGTATGTGCAAAAGTATATTTTTCAAATGGTGTCAAGCATTTTCCATGCTTCAGGTTCTGAGTCGTTAGATTTGGGTATATAAATTTAAGGTGAAATTGAAATTTTGGGCCCTATCCTGAAGGACATGAAGAAAAAGTCAAGACAAGTTGAGGGACGCTTTGCACGAACAATATCTTATGTGGGCCAGAGCAACTCTTTGTACTAAAAAAAGAGGGGCATTTACAATTTACCATCACTATTTAATCAAGGATAAAATGTATTGTGATTTTTGAGACATATTATATGTATCTACGTTTTAGTAATTTAAAAGATGCTTTTATCCACCAGAGCGTCTTACAGTAGGTGCATACATTTGAGAAACTGTGAATAAAGCACAACTCAGTATAGTGTATTCAATATTTCAAATGTTTGTGTTGGAAAGAGGATCATACAAAAATAAAACATTTTCAAAAAGACAATAGAGGTTGGTGGATGTAGAACTCATTTAAGTTTACACCTGTGAAAAAGGAACACATATAATGAAAATTTTAGCATGGAAGAAAACATAATATAGATTATCATTTGACAATGCATGATACATGCACTAGTGATCATTCTATTCACATATAATAAATATCTTCAATATCTGACATTATACATTTACGTCATTTAGCCAACAGTCTTATCCAAAACCACTTACAGTAAGTACTGTACAGGGACATTTACTGGAGAAACTCAGGGTAAAGTGCCTTTCTCAAGAACACAAAGACATTTGTCCCAGTTTGGGAATTGAACTTGCAACCTTCCAACTACAAGTCTGACGCATTGCCTCCGACCACAGGACCTCATAAGAATCAGAAGGATTCCATGTGCATATCATAATTTAGCTGCCCTTACAAAGTCTCTCATACTATATTCTCCCCTGTAGGATATTGTGTTTTAATCAAATAACAATGATGTTATCATTTATGTTTGATTTTTCAATGTGTCAGTTGTTGTAATGGACAGAATTTATTTTTCTACAAGAATCTCATTTTTCTGTTGATGATATTTCTCTTTGGAGGTCACAATGGGGCAATGACAGATGACTATCTCATGGCTCTCAAATTTCTGCTGGGGTTGCCTGTTGAAAACAACTTTAATGGAGATATTTTTTGCACTCTGTGATCCATCTGGCCCATTTTTGTTGCTTATTGTATTTATGGTAATCAGTGCTGGAAACAGCGATGCAAACACAAAAGAGTTTAATAGAAAATGAATTTAATACGGAAAAACATTTTACACACATCAAAAGTGACTATGAGGAGTCAAACTCTATATACATCGACAGCACGAACAAACCTTACATATAACATAACAATGAACGACAGCTAACAAACATTCACTTAAGACTTAAATACATAGTTAATGATATAGAGTGAGTTGAGCTGAATGCTAAATGAATGTGATCTATTGGATAACAGAGACATGTGAGACAGTTATATGAGGAAAAGTCCAGGAAACAGATCAGCAGACATGAAACACACACAGGGAGGTATCAGGTGCCTCTCTTCTAACTCACTAGGAGGGGTGACCACTACACTTCTAATCTGTCATAATAACATTCACTTTATTATAGCCAATATTTATGAGTATAACTCTAAATTTGAAAATGATAGATTGCTTGATATTTTGGAGAAAAGGATTCTGCATTGGCTTTCTAAGTTTCCTAATGCACTGCTGTTATTAGGGGCAACTTTAACACTGCACTGAATAATGCTATTGATTTATGGCCTTCTGGGCAGCCCACTGATTATCAGAATTTATCTCTGAAACATCTTATGGAAAGGTTTAATTTAGTGGATATTTGGAGGGAGAAATTTCCTATTGATAGATCTTTTACTTGGAGAAATAAAAATGATTCTGTCAAATCACATATTGACTTTTGGTTTGTATCTGATTGCATCAATAGAGAAAAGCTCTCTGTTAGGATTCTAACAACTCCCCTTACAGACCATAGAGCTATTTCTATTCACATTAAGAGTTTCTCACACCTTGTCCTGGAAGATGAATAGTCCATTGTTAAAGTATGGGTCAGTTAAATAAATTTTTTTCACTTTTTTGGAAAAAAGCCCAAATCAGAGCAGTTAGGTCCCTTTCTGTATGAATTATTTTCTGAAAGTATTACAAAAATGACTTGCGTCATTACCTTGATCACTAAACCCAAAACAGAACTTTTAATTGTCAATTGGCGCCAAATTACTTAACAATTCCTAAACAATGAATACAAGATCTTTGATTACATTTTAGCCAAAAGGCTCAAAATGGTTTTGAACTCATTATTGACAAGACACACTCAGGCTTCTTGAATAGCCGACATATTTCCAACAGTGTTTGTTTGGTCTTAGACATAACATACTTGATTATTCCAATCTGATATCTGATGAGAGTTTAATTTATTTATTGTATCTATAAGGGCTTTAACACAGTGGAACATAACTATCTTCCACTGCCTAGAAATATATATTTTTGTAATGTAATTCAGACTCTTTATGCTAATGGTAATAGCTCTGTGAAGCTGAAGTTTAGAACTTCTCAAAGGATTAGTTTAAACAGAGGATTTCAACAGGGCTGTCCGACATTGCCTTATCTTTTCTTACCACTCTACTCCTTTCTGACTACCGGTATATTAAGTTAAGCAGCTTAAAGGGAATATGGATCGCTGATAGAGAAAACACAATGTGGTAAGTCATTTAGCTGGTGATACCGCCCCTTTTTCTGAAAATGCTTCTCAGGTACCAACAGGAATGAATGTGATTGAATGGTACTCCAAAGCTTCTGGTCTTTGTTTAAATATAAATAAATGTGAGTTGTTATCTGTGGGAAACTGGGGGATGCCTTCTGTCAATGGAATTTTTTGGAAAAAGCAAGTGACTTGCTTAGGGATTGCTATATAAAAAACAACACCTTAGAAGCACCTTGAATTTTAACCCTTTTCCATGAAAAGGCAAAGTAGAAACTTAACCAGTGGTTACAATGAGACTTAGTTTTAAAAGGAAGAGTACTATTTACAAATGCAGAAGGTATCTCCATACTCACTTATGCTGCTCTATCTCTCCACATTGACTGTAAAATCTGTAAGGCTATTGACCAGACCCTTTTCAGCTTTATTTGGAAGTACTGTACTAATTATATAAGAAAAAAAATGGTGGCATGACTTTTCTTGACTTTAATCCACTAAACAAGACGTTTAAGATAAATGGGACTAAACACGTTTTTAAAGTCAACATCCTTTTGGAAAGTGTTTCCAAATTATATTTCTCCATGTTGTGGTGGCCATTATCTTTCAGCCTGAAACCAGGGCCGTCGCTAGTGGGGTGAAAGGTGGTAACAATTATAGGGGCCCCCACTGCACAGGGGGCCCCACAAAATCCAGCAGTTATACTATATAGGCCCCTGTTATAAGAATAATTCTAATATTTATATTAGTTCTATGCCTGAGAGTTTAATGAAAACCACAGAAACACGCAATTTGGTTAAAGAAGCTTTCCAAATCTCTGCTCCTCTCCCCTCCCTAAAATGGTTTAGTCAGATCCGAAGTATAATTAGTGGATAATTGGTGGAAAAGCAGAAGACTGACCGACTGATTGAAAATGTCAGGGGAAATAAAACATAAATCAGGGTACCAGAAACGCCATGAAAAGAAGAGGAGGGAGGCCAGGACAGTTGCTGTATCCCAGTCGATCAAGACGTTCTTTAGGATAGGTTAGTATATTGTTACTTATTTCACTGCCCAAATAGGAAAAATCCCATCTCCACTTTTCATTACCAGCACAGCGCCATCGACCAAATGATTATGTGGTCAAAATCCTGTCTATTATGCTATTGTCAATAGAGTTGGTTTGTAAAACACACAGAAAACATTAATACGAGTCACAAGCATTATGCACCTTCCAGATGTTGATGTATTTAGTCAAGAAAACACAAATACAGCAAACTGCTCTTAGATGTATAAATATATTAGCTTTATATAAAGACATGTAACGCAGTTCCATATCGTCTTTATTAAAAAATTAGACAATTAGTTATTTTAGTGGTTGTATTATACACTCACCTAAAGGATTATTAGGAACACCATACTAATACTGTGTTTGACCCCTTTTCGCCTTCAGAACTGCCTTAATTCTATGTGACATTGATTCAACAAGGTGCTGAAAGCATTCCTTAGAAATGTTGGCCCATATTGATAGGATAGCATATTGCAGTTGATGGAGATTTGTGGGATGCACATCCAGGGAACGAAGCTCCCGTTCCACCACATCCCAAAGATGCTCTATTGGGTTGAGATCTGGTGACTGTGGGGGCCATTTTAGTACAGTGAACTCGTTGTCATGTTCAAGAAACCAATTTGAAATGATTCGAGCTTGGTGACATGGTGCATTATCCTGCTGGAAGTAGCTGTCAGAGGATGGGTACATGGTGGCCATAAAGGGATGGACATGGTCAGAAACAATGCTCAGGTAGGCCGTGACATATAAACAATGCCCAATTGGCACTAAGGGGCCTAAAGTGTGCCAAGAAAACATCCCCCAAACCATTACACCACAACAGAAATCGAGACTCATCAGACCAGGCAACATTTTGTGTGCTCTTGCAAATTGTAGCCTCTTTTTCCTATTTGTAGTGGAGATGAGTGGTACCCGGTGGGGTCTTCTGCTGTTGAACCCCAACTTTAACAAAGATTCCCAGTACCGGCACTGGCCACACACAGTATGATGGAACCTCCACCAAGTGTTACTGTGGGTAGCAAATGTTTGTCTTGGAACGCTTTGTTCTTTTGCCGCCATGCATAATGCCCCTTGTTATGACCTAATAACTCCCTCTTTCTTTCACCAGTTTACAGCCCCATCTTCCAAAATGAAGCTGGCTTGTCCAAATGGGTGTTTGCACACCTCAATCGACTCTGTGTGGTGTTTGTGCAGAAAAGGCTTCTTCCTCATCACACCTATACAGCTTCTCTTTGTGCAAAGTGTGCTGAATTGTTGAATGATACACAGTGTCACCATCTGCAGCAAGTAGAAAAAACTTTGGCCTGTTTTTGACCATTCTCACCATCCTTTGCCTCCAATATTTTACTTGACTTGCCACTTCTGGGCTTAACAAGAACTGTGCCTGTGGTCTTCCATTTCCTAACTATGTTCATATATTGTGCAGTTTATGATGAGGGTGGTAGGGGCCCACATCAAACTTTTTTAAGGGGGCCCTGAATCCTCTAGCTACGGCCCTGCCTGCAACTACAATGTTGATAAAACATGGTCAATGATCTATAAGTATACCTTTTTGTCACACCAATATTTTATTTGGAATAACAAATACATCTTGTATAAAACACCTTGTTATTCTTGAAGAATTGGTTTAAGAGTGACTTTCTCCTGGTGAATCAAATGAGTAATCCACAAGGTTGTATACTTACGTACCAGGAGTTCCTAAATTTATATAAATTTCCTGCAATTCCTGCTGAATTTTTGGATGTTACTAAGAGGTGCACGGTATCCTTCTTTGTTACCATAAATTAATGTAGCTGATATTCCAGTAGGTAAAAAATGCTTAACCCACTCAACAAAAAACAACAAAGCAATTTGTTCGTTATTTCAAAAAGATAGTGTTTAACTTTCTTATGTTAAAGCATATAGGAATGCCTTGGTTGAAAACATTTACTGGAAAAAAGTGTGGATGTTACCCCTCCCTTTTTTAATCATAAATAAGGTTAAAGAGATATCATTTAAAATTCTCCATAAATACTACCCAGCTAATCATCATCTACACATATTTAAGAAAGATTTAAATGTCAGCTTCAGTGATACACATCGTGAAACTGTCTTTTGTTTATTTTGATATTGTCCTTATGTAAAAATCTTATGGTAAGTTTATGTACATTTGTGATTGACAACATCTATGGAGACTTTACTTTGGAAAAATGTGCTGTTCAGACAGATTTGTTGGTTATAATATGAGAGAAGACAGGAGGTTTCATGAGATAAATCTGATAATTATTTTATCCATATCATTCTCATAAATGTAAATACACAAATAAAAAATATTGTTTTCCTGTTTTTATCAAAGGATGCAAACAGTACATAATAATGACTAAAGATTCAACTAATAAGAAAGCACTTAAAACTCTGAAACTCTGTACTCATCATTGAATTTTCCCATTTTCCTTGATGTTTGAAATAATTTACATATGATCTAATGTTTCTTTTTATGTGGAAATTTGTCTGTACTTCCGATATTATCATTTATTTTAATTTTACTTTTGTACTTATTTTATTTCTATTTGTAATTTATTTCCTAAATTTTTTTGTATACTTTGTGCTTCAGTGACTGCCTTTCATTCCCGTAGACAACAAAAGGTAATTCCTTTGTTTCTTGCATAATAAAAAAGGCATTCCCATACCTCGCGAGATCACAGTAATAGCTACGCCCTCCCAATATCTTGTTCCGCATCTGCGCAGTTCTGGCCTGGCCTAAAATAATAGCCACTTACAACTTTCGGCTTTTCTCCATTTTTCCATCCCATACATCCCTAACCTAACATGTCAGAGTACAGCACCGTTCCGCCACCCGGAGCTGGTGCTCCTCTCGGGGGACAGCCAGCTATGGGGAATGGTGGCGGAATAAAAAAAGACGCATTTGCAGACGCAGTACAACGAGCCCGGCAGGTAAGCGCGAAATGGAGATAGGCGAGTGACTAGCTAGCTAGCTACATCGGGGAATGGGATAACTAGTTGCTAAATATGTAGCGTCAGATACTCAACGAATGTGTTTGGAGAGTAATAACTAATGTACCTATTATTTACATATTCAAGCTAACTGCTTAGTTAATTGTCAAGGTAACAAGGAAGTCAAGTGTATCTGAACACGCACTGGTGAAACACGTTAGCCTATACTCGCATTGCATGCTAGTTAGCCATCCATCCCCCACGGCTCTGGCTGCCTGCGATTGAATAGTTGCGGCTACAGTACTTCAAATCGTTCACATTCTATTCATTTGAGACACTTCGCTAACTGGTTCTTGTGTGGACTTCTAAGGTGTATTACACATGCCAATTCACGATGAGCCCTTCCAACAACAACAAACCTGCCAACACTTGCTGACATGTTTATTATTATGCTTACAAAACAGTTATGATCTCATGAAATATAAGTTGCTTATCTATTTCTAACTAGCTAACTAAATATATTACAAAGTCAATACAAAGTCAATATGTGTTCTATTTACTTCTATAACGTTTTTATGTAAGATTGCTGCCAAGATTGGTGGAGAGGCAGGGGTAACTACTATGAACAACAACAAACCTACAGATGGCTTCCCATTCACAGCGCAGAAAAGACAGCTGGATGATGCAGGTACATACACAAACTCCACACACATACACACACTCCACACACATACACACACTCCACACACATACACACACTCCACACACATACACACACACTCCACACACATACACACAAACTCCACACACACATACACACAAACTCCACACACACACACACACACACAAA